>LUCH01004864.1:19801-49003 GCA_013368495.1 Paragonimus heterotremus
GTTACTGTAGCGTGCTACATAAGGGTACATAAGTTTGACAAATATTGGATTTCAAAGAGACCTCTAGAGTTGCTAGAAGTCAGACGGAAGATTCCTCCTGGTAGTTCACATAATAAGTCTAGAAAGGATATGAGTAAGAAGCTGAAACGTAGTCTAAAGGCCGATCGTGTGGCTTGGTTAGTGGAAAAGTTAAGGAACTGGAGATCGCTTCTGCCTCAGGGAACACCGGTAAACGCTTTAAGCTGATCCGTGCTACTGGTCCCAAGCGACCGTCTGTCAGTGAAGCTATCATCGAAGCAGATGGCACACTAATTTATAATAGGTCCAGAAGGTTGGAACGCTGGGCAGAACACTCTGATGGTCACTTTAGCTGACCTCCTGCTTCGACTGTGCTGCCTCTACAAACTTGTGATGTAACGCCCTAGTTGGTAGATTTAGAACCACCCACGGAGACTGAGGTTCGCAATTGCATCTCGGCTCTCAATCGTAATAAGGCCGCTGGCCCAGATGGTCCCTGCAGGTACTGTTTAAAGAAGGTTGAGAGGTGTTAGTCGAGGCCTTGACTCAGCAGTTTCAACTTGTGTGGTCGACGGAGACCATCTCTCCATGCTGGGATCACGCGATAATAGTTCTTATATTCAAAAAGGGTATCAGGAACTCTTGTGGAAACCATAGGGGAATTAGCATGATCCCAGTCATTTCTAGGGTTCTGGCCTCCATTATACTTCGTCGTCTCACTGCAGCTCGGGAGTTAAACATTAGAGAACAGGCAGGGTTTCGTCCTGGCCTGGAATATATAGACCATATTTTTACCCTTCGTCAAATTCTGGAGGAGCGTCATGCATACCGCCGGTCAACAACTGCCATACTTCTCGACTATGAAGGTGCGTTCGATTCGGTGGATCGATCTACACTTTTGTAGTCCCTTAAACGCAAGTGTGTACCGACCAAGTAATTGAACATACTATCGGCGCTTTATTCCCATACTTCAGCTCAGATTAGGGTTTACGGTAAGCTCTGACAGTTTCAGCACCAGGAGCGGCGTTCGTCAAAGCTGTCCCCTTTCACCATTTTTGTTTAGTTTCGTCATGGACGAAATAATGGAGGATTGTTTGCGTCACTCAAATGATGCCGGTGTGGACCTCCTACCTAGTGGAAGGCTGACTGATCTTGAGTATGCTGACGATAAGGCGTTGCTTTTGACAACTTTCAAGCTGCACAAGCAACGTTGAACGCAATTTCACATTCTGCTAAGTACTTCGGAATGTACTTCGCAGCCTCGAAATGCAAAGTGCTTCTGCAAGATTGCCGTGATTAGGTAGACTTAGTGTTAGATAATGAAATCATGGAGGTTGTTGACTGATTTGTATACCTGGGGAGCTGCATCAGCGGCGGAGGTGTAAGGAATGAAATAGAGGCGCGTATTTCTAGGGCGGTGTTTACTAATCTGAGACACCTATGGCAACCTGAAGCATCTCTATGAAGCTTAAGGGTCGCGCATATCAGACAAGTGAGGGCTGTATTACCTTGCAGCAGCGAAGTCTGGCCGCTCAGAGTAGAGGACGGGAACTGTCTTCAGATGTTTGACCACCGGTGTCTGCGTTCAATCGTTCGTATCGGGTGGCACCAACGAGTAAGCAACGAGGGGGTTAGGAAGCGGGTGTTTGACACTGATTGTCGAACGAGTTCTTTCGTTCAATGCTTACAGTTACACAGGCTTAGGGGGTTAGACCATGTACTAAGACTGCCAGCTAGTCGTTTGCCACACCGAGCACTGTTTGCCGACGCTGCGGCCGACTGGCGTAAGGTGCGAGGTGGACAGATGATGACCTGGCGTAGACAAATGAAATCATTCACGAAGGGGTTAGTCACTGTAGATCGGGTCCGTTCTCCGGGCTGGAACCCTCGCGACTCACAGAGTCGGTGGCTGGAGATGTTAGATGAGATGGCGACTAACGGAGCTCAGTGGCGTAAATGCTGTCTTTGTTTGGCCGGGTTGTCTGTGAAGTGAGCGCATTTAATGACGCGGGGCAGTGAAAGCCGTGAGGAAGCTGTCTTACTGATGACGCCTAACTTTCACCTACAGCCCGGTTGTTTGTTTGCAAGGTGTAGGCGCCTTGATGTTGTATGTTTGAATGTAGGCGTAGCTATTTTTAGTGACTAGGTCCCTTCCGTTTTTCTTTTTCTTCTCTCTTCCTAAACAGAGTTTGTTTTTTCTTCATGGTTGTGTGGCAGTTAACCATCAGTAGGAACTACTAATGTATTGCTGTCTGTGATGATGATGATGTGAGGAAGCTGTTTTTCTGATGATTCTCGACTTTCGCTTACAGCTCAAATATCTATTTGTAAGCTGTAGGCAACTATGTCGAATGTCTCAATATAGACTTAACTATTTTTATTAGTTAGGTCCCCGCTTCCTCTTCTGTTTTTGTTCATCGTTATATGACAGTTAAGCGAGTGATGTAGAGCTGTCGATGATGATGATAACACCAACAGAGGACTCGAGAAAGTAGCTGACTGAGAGCACTATCCGGGGACGATTTCAAGTAAATGAAGGCGGCGTGTTTTGGAAACAGTACACATACTGTTTCAAACTAGCTACAGTGGTCTTCAGAGCAGCCTGTTAGCCTACTTGTGGGGGGACAGACTTGGTGAAAGTCTATGTTCGTCGACTGCCTTGGTTCAAAGACGAAAAAAATAAGTCACTCCTACGAAAATGCACCCAGTTGGTTGAGGCTGGATACAACGATCGCTGGTTGCCGCACTGGTGACGACCTTCCTAAACTATCTCACCTATGCTTATCACCAGGTTGCGCCTCTGCAGTGACTAAAGGAAGTGATAATGGCAGACAGATAAACACAGCACCATAGGAAATTGACAAAAGCGGGGGTGTGGCGATGTTCGACTAGACCTGGCAACAAACGGTTACATGCATGTGACGAACAGATGAATTCACACTGGCAGACAAAGCTACGTATTGATTGTTTGCAACTCATTACACACCAGCTTGTCGATCAAAATCGCCTACGTTTGTGTGCTCTTTGCTCAAGTGAGGCCAGTTACACACAGCATGTAACAATAAATTGAACGTGAGTAAGGCAACGTTGGAGAATACAAATACCACTTGCATCCGATTAAGTCCAGAAAATATGATCATAATGAAATAACAGACTAACCTAGAAAATCAGCCAACACTGACAGTGCACCAATGCACAATCCGCCCAAAGCTGCCGCTGTTGGAATGTATCGATTAAGCTCATGAACCATCGAATTTTCCCGATGACCAGGCACGAACGTTTGTTGTTCTTTCAACTGCTTTACAACGTCTTTTGCGCTTGAGTTAGAAACGTCAATCCAAATTTTGCTGAAAAATGCACAACTGCCAAGCATGAAGGCAATATACAAGATTCCGTGCAATGGATCGACGAACATATCACTAATAGAGTCTGGTGGCGTCATGTAATAGCATACACCACCGATGGGTACTGAACGAGAACCACCTTCGCCATCCGACCAGACACCAAGTAAATTGATAAGAAAGTTGCCTCGGAACTTGCTGGCAAGCATCTAAAGTACTAGGGTTGTTTAAAAAAAAAATATGCCCACCTGTGACATGACGTATAAGTTAGATACCAGGGCACTTTGCAGCATTATGGGAGCATTACTAGTATAAAAGAGTTTAATCGGATAGGATGTGGACTGTCCACGGTAGCGTATCGACTTGACGGCGATGTCAACACGGAAGCTCTAAACATAACACATTAAATGGATTCCAATTTACCTGAAAGTATATTACGACCGCAAAAACGAGCACTGTCGCAAGTATGTTCATCAAATTGGGAAGGTTTTGGCGATAAAACGCTTCCCTGAGAGCACGAACTTTGTCGGTCCGTGTTGCCAATAAATGAAAGAGCGATATAATGGCTCCCTCGAACTCAGTTCCTGGAATCAGGTTCAAGTGGGGAGTATTAGCGCATACCTCGGCCTGTGTTGATAGTTGTGGGACTGATCGCTTTCCAGACTATTGTCTCGCAAATATTGGTGGCAATAAACAAAGAAATACCAGACCCAAGACCATAACCCTTTTGTAGAAGCTCATCCAGCATGAGTACCAACAGCCCAGCAAATGTGAGCTACACAAATTATTGATACAAGTGAGACTAACCTGAAAAATGATCAGCAAGCAGATTCCAGCGCCTAACTCGCTCGGAGCACCGTAAATACCAGACATCACATACACAGAAGCCTGTCCAATAGTGATAACCATACCAAAGACTGAAAAACGCAATGTTAGAAAGCAAAGGTTGTTTACGTTTTTGAGCCCCGTTAAATAAGGCTCTATCTTTAGGCGCATCGCCGACAGAAAGAACTTGAATTCCAGCCAGCAGTTGCATGATCAATCCAGATGTGATGATGGGCGATATACCAAGCTCCATGAGTGTCCCCTTGTTAGATGCTGATATAACGCGTAACCAATACAGCGGATCCGCCGATTCCGAGGACATGATACCAAACAGAGGAATTTGACAACAAAACAGAAATATCATGAGGGTGATTCCAGTCCAAAGTACACGTTCGCGAAACTGTATCTTTCGTTCTGGCCTGGATATCTCCGGCAGAATGGCACAGAAAGGCTTCACCAAATCAAGAAACTTGACTTTAAAAAGAGATGACCATCTGAAAGACAAACCCACCAGTCATTTCGACGTCAGACGGAGCCGCTTAATGCGTGGTAAGTCGTTTATCGTTTTTGACCTATTTAAACAAACACTACGTAGTGGCTTAGTGTCTACTGCAAATAATCATCACTTGAAATTATCAACGTTTAGTTATAACTTATTTGTATGACGGAAGCAAAACGTCGAAAATTTTCCTTATTTCAAATCAGGCTTAGTGGAGTTCTACATTAATAGCATCCACTTTAACTTGGTGTGATGGACGAGTAATGGTCAGGGGGCACCTGTTCATACTCATGCGTCGATATGCTCGAAACCTTCCATATTTTAACTTCACGAATGCTGTGAAGTATTGTCATCCTGCGATTCCTGTCATTATATTTCACCTAACCGAATATTGGAAAATGTAACGAGGGCGAGTGGTGGGTTTGCTTTAGTTCGTTTGTTATCTTTTTTGCTCTATAACTGATGCAACGCCGAACATTTAGTTTGCTGAAACATGTTTGGTTTGCTTTTGGGAAGTCAATCCTTCCGTTTTTGCGTTATAGCCTGTTTCCAATCCACTAATTTGAATAGGTACAGTCCACATTTGCTTTCACCTTGCCTTTTTTCTGCATGTGGAGCGCAGCTATGCTAACTTTCGTATCACGAATGCGTGCACTGAATGCTGGTTAACGACTTGGGAAATTCCCCTCTTTGTCTTTTTGCCACGCTGCTGCCTTCATTCAGACTTGATTGTTTAAGCTTTTTCATTTTCTGCTGTCTGCCTATCAGTTGCGGAATCATTTCGGGTAGCTCCTTTTTGGATAACTTTCTGTTGGATAATTTGGGCGTCCGGTTGATTTACATTCTAGGTGACGGAGCATTTTCACTGCCACGTTGTCAGTAGTACCGTGTAAATTCCGGACATTTCGACTGACTTTTTAGACTTCTCCTGGGGCATGCAAAATACTCCAATGAACCCAGTTTTCTGGAGCAGCGTTTTTGAAAATGCTGATTGCGTGCCACTAAGTAAACTGTCCTGAATCGCTGACAGCGACGTAACAGTTACCTTCCTCTAAAGCACAATTGCGGAGCACATGCTAATCGGGAATGCATGTAGGCTTCTCCCTAATGCCCGGCAACATCATATCCGCAGAACGTCTTGAGGAAAACAGGCCGTTAGTAAAGCGCAAAAAGTAGAAGGCATCACGGATGTGAGACAGAGAACGGATTATCCCACAAACTTCCATTATTTCAGAACGAGCAAAGGGTTGCAACATATTTAGCGGAAGTTACCGGCAGCTACAAATCGGCATTCAATTCCTGGTTGGTGGGCGGTTTCAGGCTCGGTTTTCGTTGCTTTTGTACCAGGATGTCCGGGAGAACAATCAGCCTTCGGTGAAGAACATCGTACATTTTGTGGAACTTAGGGTTGGCGACGCGCAAAAAAAGTTTCTGATCTTTTTTTGTGCACTATCAACCCGCGAATTTGCGGTGCAACTGGCTTAAATTTTTAAACACAAAAGAAATCTGTTTGCTACACATACGCATCTTTCATTCAAAAGAATTTATAATTTGTCGTGTTACAATGACCATTTCCGGTGGGCAAGAATCCTTCTGGTCAAATCATCCTCCGAGCTGATGTCGAAATTTCGGATCCTTCTTTCGAATGTGGGCAACATCCAACAAATACACCACGTACTAGATTTCTGCGACATGCCTGACTTGCAGATCTTTCCCTTAATTTTACTATCTGAAAGTATTTCACCTCCTACAGTGATGCTTGTTGAATAACGATTGCTCACTTCAAAAATGGCGTAACCACCTAAACACATTACGCAAACTATTTTAACTTTGGTTTGCATTTTCTTCTGCTAGTGTAATCCTCTTGCCTCATTACCACGATCCTTTTAAGTTTCGTCATAACGCATTACTCCTCAAACCCCCGATGTCATTTGGGCGACCCATAGGAAACTCCACAGCAACCACACGTCACGTGCAGTGGTAGGTTGAGGTGTTGTGATGACCAATCCGGGTGCCGGTGAGCACCTCCCCTGAGTTAACAACCTCGACTGTGGCCACTTTCGTGATCTTGGTATTTTTTCCTGTTGCATTCGTTTAATTCGTTGCGACTGCTAGTCCAATGAGGACCAGTACACGAATGCTAGTCGTGGACCGTGAGTTTCCCAGCTGTCGTGTTGGGGAAAGTTATTTTCTCGGAAAAAAACGTTTTAGCCGCTTGGTATCTGGTACAGAAACTGAAGTCATCGTACTCTGTCCCATGGACTCTTATCTTCTTGTTTTAACCGACCATTAACTGACGACGGCCTCATCGTGATTGTTTTTCGAAAATCGATATGACTGCTGTTGTTGCGTTCGATTGCATGTGACAATGTTAACACAGGAATGCTGAGGTTGTTTTCAATTCATTTTGTCATTTTCGTCATTTGTTTATTGTTTTGTTTTAAGTTTCGTTTTTTATTTGTAGAAAATGGATTATATTGTGACTTTCAAGGCACAGTTTGGGGATCGCGAATTTCGCATTGTTCACGTTCACGGGACGAGCCGTAGGTCAAAAACTGCCCTGAAATGCGATAAGGTACGGTGACATGAGCTCCTGAAAACCGTACAGATTTATTATCTTTGCACGAAGTATAAAAGGCGTTGGAGTGTATGCATGGGTGCGTGACGTGTCTGGTGGGTTAACTGTTGTCAGTTTTACAAATGACGTCTGACGACACGTGTTGCGGATCACGATTTCATGTGGTCCGACGAGATGCTTGTCTTGTTACGACCTCTTCCGAGTTGGAGAACAACCACCCCATCAGTCGTCTGCCACACGAATCCCATCAGTGAATTAAACGGAGGCAGGAATCTGTTCCGGTATAATACACCAACCACTGACATCAAGCAGTACGTAATAGACGTTCACGAGAAGTTCATCACAACAGCTGACGTTGGATCTATCCGCCGTAAGTCAATAGCTGCGATGTCCATTGAATTTGCTTTGCAAGGTTGGTCACGGAACATAAGAGAACCTTGAGGAAGTGCTGTCGGTAATTCATGCGATGGGTGTGGTGCGCACCATGAAGGATGAAGGCAACAGATATACGCATATCAGCTCCGCCCAGCTAATGCAGACTGAACTATTTGGACGTTTCCCGCATGTCGTGAATGTGGATGCCACCCACTGGACAAACAGACACAAGTATGTCATTGTATATTTCCCCATACTTTTGAAACTGGAGGTTACATCAGTTCCTCGTAACAAACGGTGTGGGACACGGTCGGCCCGTGATGTAAGGGTACGTCCGTGATGAGAAGTATGGCTAACTACGTAGACTGATCGAAATTGTTCGTGAAATGATGGGCGAGCGGATTGCGGTGGAAACATTTGTTATGGATAAGATGGCCGCGCAAATGATGACATCCGATGTGGTGTTCGGCTGGAACATCCTGCTGTGTTATTTTCATTTGCGTGATGCCGTACGGAAGCATATAAGTGGATAAAATCCATCCGTCATATTTGTTAAAAGACAAACTCTTCGCAGTCGTTATATCTTCCAGTGAATGGCCGCGGTAGACAACGGGAAAGAATAAGTTGCCCACTGACACTGTTTACCGTAGGTTCAAACGTGATTTGTTTATCGTCGGCCGGACGGATAGGAAGCTTCTGAGTATATTGTTGTGTCATTGGTTGTATATCAAGCCGAATTGGGCCATTCATGCGCAGAGCGATGTTGTTCACTTTGGCAATCGAGCAAATAATATACTGGAAAACGCAGACGGACGGTTGAGGAAGTGAACGCACCCAAGGGATCCTAGCCCTCGCCATTCAGAAAATATGGGTCCACTGCCTGTGGCTGCTGCGGGAGTATGAAATACAAACCACCTATGGGTGCAACCGTCGTGAGGTTGTGGATGTTGACTGGTACGTGAAGACCAATCTTCACAGAATGACCGCCTTCGCATGTCATCTTGTCCAAGACAATGTGAACGAACGGACTCCACGACTCCCTATCGTGACGGTAACCGGGTGCGAGGTAAGCGGTTCTCTATACTCACCTTGAACATGGCAGCTTCGTGTGCAACAAAATGGAGACGCTTTCGTCGCGGATAGCGCGTAGGGCATCTATGAGTGTACTTTTTGCTGTACAATATGGCTTTCATGCATACATATTTTGTCGGCGTTTCGGAAGCATTTCTATCCACACGATAAGGTCTTGTTTGGTTTTCATTCACACTTAAAAAGGGCACGTCCCCATTCATGGGCGGTGGCTGGCAGATTAGAACTTGCCAATTCAATGGTTGGTAGGCCAACAGCTTCGGTCGCTTGCTGTAGACAATTTTAACTGTCACTACAAAGCCCCGCATCATCTACTTGAAAACCTGCATAACTGCTACAGCCGTACGGCTATGACTTGCTTTTGTCAGTAGGACGGTGGAACGTGCCAAGACTGGCCTACTTTTGTACGACTTCCCCACGGGTTCGGCTACAAGCGATATGCAACCAAGTCAGGTGAAGGAGTCTATAACAGGATTGCCGAGTGGACACCGTGGTGACCCCGTACAGATGGACAGCTATTGCTGTGATGCAGACCAGCTGACTTTTCACTCCAAATGGCAGTCATAGAAGAGTATCCATTCCGTGGCAAACAGTTCCAACCTCAGTCACCTGGTAAGTGCACGCTTCGAACCCTTATTCATGTCAGTTCCGTCTACTTCAGACGTTTTCTCACTTCCCCAGTGATTATGGGAAGCAGGTCCCGCACACCACTCACAGAGGTTGTCGACTTAGATTGGTTCGCTGACAATGTACAGCTTGCACACGGGCCGAAGGAAGCGGGAAGCAACATCACCTGGAACGATTATCCTGATGATATGACTAAAGAAATTGTGGTCCTTCATACATGCGAACACAGATTCCTAACAGATATCAGATGCGGCAAACTACATGATGGTGAAGACCTCATTTGATACACATGTTCAGTCATTTGGGTGGAAATCCATAACACATGAAAACCGAAGGCCACATACTGTAACGGCAAAAAGCGGAGGTATTATGTATATTTATCCACGAGTATCAAATAGATAATTCGAAATTCTATCCCCACGTTGTCACCTATGTGTGTCAACATAAGGAACGGTTTGGCACAACACGTAAGATAGGACAAATGGACGGAGAAGTTATACGTTTCTAAGCACGGAGCACAGTTTCGCATAAATCGTAATGTAGGTGGAATGCGCTGATCATAGTTAAAGTGGAGTGGACGGAGCAGCTACTAGTGTGACCACATACTGCTTACTTAGGCGTTGATCATAGCTCATGTCAGCTGGACGGAGCAGCTACCAATATCAGCCCGAGGCATATGAATCGGCTTAACAAACGCGTACAACAATGTCTACGTATATCATATAGTACACAACATTTCCGTATGAGGCGAGGTGAACAGCTGTTTGCGGATCATGTTTTGAGAATTTCGTCCCCGCCGAATGGTCTCCTGAAGGTGTGACTGGAACTGCCGTTCGTTTGGTCCAGATATGGCATGAAAGTGCCTCTTAGCAGAGGACCAAATATTTTCCATATTTTTCGAGTGGATCACGTTCTCAGGATCCACGAAATTGTTCACATGATTAACCAGCCAGTGCTTGTAGTGAGCTGTTTCATCCAAAGCTCCGTGGGCCCTCCATTCGGCCGTGATTATTATTATGGTCGTCTGAAAGCGAAAGAATTAAATGATGTAATCGGCTTGCTGGAACACGTCTTTGGATGAGAAATAATAAGTTGGCTGTATGTCGTCTGTTTCAGGTCAGACCACCATGAACATTGTGAATGTTATGCTGTTCTTGAACACTCAGAGCAGCAAAATTGTGAATGCTCCCTCTAGCGTAAAATGGGTATTTCCAAATATGGAATCTTCTGGAACGGAACAATGTCGCTTACATGGTTCACATTTCCGCCGATAGTTGTTTCCACACCTCGTGGCCTAAGTCGAATTTTGAAAAATGCAGAACAGTTAAAGGAAATTACCTTCCCGCGGAATCCATGGAATCACATCCAGATGTTGAGCCCACTGCCGTCACTACGACAGCCCCATCATAGCATGCACCCTTAGCCTCAAGGCTGCAACTCCGTATTCTAAACATGAAATACAAACACGCCGAACAATATACCTTCCTGGGTTGGTGTACTCACCCGGCACTAAGTGTCATTAACATCAGGCCACATTGATGGCCCGTGGTCGGAAAATCGTGGAGCTCTTGGAATGACACACCTGGATTTTAAAGAGTGCATATGGTTGGGTGTGTGCGATGATTGGGCTGTCGCAGTAACGGCAGTGGGCTCAACATCTGAATGTGATGTTACAAATTCCGTCGGAAGATAATTTCTTTTAACTGTTCTGCATTTTACAAAACTCAATTTAGGTCATGAGGTGTGCAAACAAGGAGGCTGTCTCGGAGTCGATCAACGAAGGTCGGCCGCGGATAACGTGATATCTTAAATGATTTGCGTTCACACTAGTAGCTGCTCCGTCCAGTTCACTTATGATAAGGTTAACGTTGACAAGCAGAAAACGGGAGAATTCAGAATAAACATGTATTGAGACCGTTGGGGATCATTTATAATGATCTTCATTTCTGGCGAAAAGTGGAATAAAATATTGGCAGCCGTCAGTGAATTCTGCAGCCGGCGGAAGCATAGACCAACAATAATCAGAATCATGATCGTCCATGGTACGAAGGTAGAACGGTTGTGGCTGGAGTGGTGGAAGTGTGAATCATTGTTTTCGTCAGATAAGTAACAGGCATCAAAGTTGAACATTATCCGTCGGACAAGTGATCGATGATTCGCGTACACATGGCAAGCTACATTCGAGCATAGTCACTAAGTAATAATCAAAACGATACGCACTTTGGTAATGATAGATTGAGACATGTTACCCGTTTACACTATACCGTAGGTAGAAACAACCACGTGATTACGTAGGCCGTTTTCCACAAGAAATACTATCAGGGGAACAAGACGAACAGATAATTCGGAGGTATAACTAACCAACAAACGTGGCAGCATAACTTTCATTAGGAATTACTGTGATATTTCGTGTACAATGCAATGCAAACGTGACGTTGTCGAAAATTACAAATTCAATTATATCTCCAAAACTATGCAGAATTGAGCGTTTCTGCGAGACAGGAATACGTTTTCCACCACGAAAATTCCGATGGGAGCATTTTGGGAACCTGAAATCGATTAGGAAAGCCAACATGATGCTTTTATCGGGAAACGGGTGACCCTTTTTTCTCAGCAAAAGTGCGAATATGAGCAATTTTTACATATAACTGATTTTTTCTTTGCAACACAACCACTATACTCGATAAACTCTATATAGTTGTTCCGTAATATGCATTTTGGTTCTTCATGAAAGATTTGAAAGGTCTCTTTCCACGCTTAAATGGCCGTTTCCAACTCGTGTCGGCCTTGAAACACCACACTGGCTAACAGCACAATTGCCGGCTTTCTATTGTTTAGCACTGGTAACCATAATTATATTCTGAAGGATTCTACGCTAAGTGAGTTAAACTGACTAGGCCGGCCCCTCTGTGTATGAATGTATTTACCCGTCGAGATGTTCAACTCGCCGAAGTGAGCCCCGTCTTATTTGCACAAAGGTGGAATATTACCTGACATATGCAACTCTTTGCAGTGCAGCTACACAGTCGCTGGCAGAGTACTTAGAACCAACGGATAAACAAAACGCTTTATACACTTTGGAGAATATAGGAACAACCGTTGGCTTCGCCTGAAAAATTTTCGAGTGCTGGAGTTTTCAGGGACCACATTTCGTGGATAATCATTCGATAAAGACTTTGGTACGTTTTGTATAAAGTGCTCTGTTAACTTCATCCATACTTGTGTTTGGATGCGTCATGACAATTTTCTGAAGTTGGCAGGCAACAAAAATATATGACAGTTTCCGTATCCCGCCTTTTTCTCTTCATTTCGGGAGCATTCTTGGCCGGTGGATTAACTGTAGTGTGAAATTATCTTGCGCCGCGTACGTGTCGACCTACCAATGCTCAACGATTTACCACTTTACCCTGCTAGTGGATGTGTTTATCTGACATCGTCTAAAATTACCCTCTAGCGCTCCCCTTCTTCTGTGTGTGATGAACTTTTCAACTCCACGAAACGCGACTTGTCAGTGAGTCTTTCTAATTTTCATCGATATGTCCTCCGTTTTATTTGTATGCATACCGTTTTTTATCTATCCGTTTTTGCCTTAGATTCCTTGTGTTATACTTTTGGCCACTTTCATCGTTCGTCGCATTGAGCGTGTTGACAACTGCGCTACTGAACTCGTATTAGGCAGGACCGTAATATCACGTGTGAACGCTTAACCACTTTTGATTGTGGGTAATGGTCAGGTTGCCAGATTGTCTCGATAGGACGCACGGTTACTGTCTATTAACTCCAATCGATAACCCCGCAATCAAGGCTTCCTAGGCAGGTCAAAATCTACGATCTCGTTAGATCTGCCAAGCGATAATTTAGATTGCTGATGAATAGTCGGGAATTTGGTTAATTTTAAGTTCAATGTCGATTGGAGTTAACAGACGGTAGCTGTGTATTCTATTGGGACGATCGGACAACCCGGTCATTACTCACAAGCAAAGGTGGTTTAGCCTTCACTTATGATGCTTCGGTTGTGCCTAATGCAGGGTCACTAGAGCAGTGGTTAGAAATTGTTACCTCATATAGGCGTGGCCGGGGTTCTGGTCCCGGCCATGTGGAGGAAACACACTACCGACAAGCTCTGATGAGAGCGATCGTCGAGTCTAGTGCTTCTTTTCAAAAAAGGCCGAATGGAACCTCCACGGTGGTGCGACAGCTGCGGTCAATCACGGTCAATCAAACTGAAGTTCATTATCCACTACACGTTCTGCCGTCCCAACCCGTTGACTTTTTTGTGATCACGTCAGTGACTACCTGATTCTACACGTATTTCCCGTTGATGGTCTTAAACACCGTCTTGCACGGCCAATATTCGATTACATTTTAGCGGTCAACCATATCGCAAACTGATAAGGTTGGCGTTTGCTTTACTCCGGGCCCACTGCTTGCTTACACCTTTACGAGCATGCTTTTTGCCCAAAATCCGGATAAAGTGATGAAAGCAAACTGTTTTCAAAGGATTGTATGATATATTTTTTTGCATGGTAGACCACTTAGGAGACACGATATACTTGATACCATACTTCATCGAGGCCCACAAGGAAATTATTTCCACTATGGGGAAACAAACTAATTGGTGAATGCTCTTTCTTGAAATGACAACGACCAGCCCATCTGATGAGTTGTTTTAAGAAATATACCGTAATATATTGTTAGAAACGGCTTCCGGCTCCCAATTAGGAATTACCCCTTTAAAATCTCGTGGGAGTGCCCGCGGTAAAGTTGTGCATGTATCAACAGAACGGATCAGACGCTATAGTAGCCAGCACAGAATCAATGGGCACTTCATATTATATAGATTAAACGTTTAAATGCTGTGGACCGCCAGTGGTACCCAACGAAGGGAAGACTAACGGGGAGACTCACCCAGTGTTTGTAACTGATTGTGAGATGTACACATAGAATGGTATGTCTATAAAGCGTCCAATTATTTGGAAGATTCGTGCAACCCGGGTGCAGCAGCTTCAAATTCTGCTGCTTTTGGACCACCCCGAGTTGGAAAGTCCGGATGAGGATACGGGTTGTATTTTTGCCGGTCATGACGTTACGAGAGCCGATTTGGATCTTGAGTAGCAGTACACAAAATCTAGTCGACGGTACGCCTCAACTATTCAACTGAGTCTACTAGCTTCACAACTGTCACAAACGAAGAGGTCTCACAATGGGGTTATGTGCATAGCCGAGGAGGAATCGTGTGTAGATCAGATGTTAATCATACTCCTTAATCATGAGTTTGCTGGTTCTCATGTGACAGAAGACCATCCAAAGATAATCGGTGTGATAGAGCTGATGACAAGTGACAGTTAATCATCAAGTAGGAATGCACATCGGAAATTGCAAATTTGAATCGCCTATTTGCCAGAAATTGGCCGAAGTAGGCTGGCATACTTGGTACACCAGTTCACTCTGAATCGACACATCAGGATAGTATGATCTATGGCAATTCAAACGCTATCAGGTGGATATGGAGAGCAAATAACTAAGTAGCTACTTCAAACCATGCTGGAACTTGTATCATCCCCCGATACTAGATCCCACGAAACCAGGTAAGATTCGTGTCTTCTGTAAACCGCGATGTCAATTTCGAACAGGTGGTGTTTAATTATCAGCAGCAGCAGGCAAATGGCACGGCGGCTGATCTGATAGAGGAACTGTCAGGATTCTGTAGTGGTCGTCCTGCGTTGTCAACAGGCATAATTGGGGCATTACCGTATACCACTGCTTCATTTTAAGCGGATGCCTCCGAGTTTCTGTCGCTATACATGCGCACATGCATAAACATATATTCAAGACACCGAACACACAGTGCCCGAACGTTTGAGCGGGCAATCATTATGATGATTTGCACTCCTTCATGGGGATCTGTTCGTGGTTGGACGGGAATGGAGGTTTCCTTGCGGCCTACGGACGGTGAGTCAGACGGACGCCACGCTACGCGTGAGCCCACGTGCATCTGCTGTGACATCTGAAACCCTTTCGTAGCAGGACGACATAGGTCATCGTGTATTAACTTCAATCGTAGATATGCCGCGCTATGGTAGCACTGATGTTCCTTATCCACCACTGCTTATTTGCCAAAAGAGCCCCGCTTATTACTCAACAGATCCCCATGTATAAAACAATTTATCAATCCGTGGCCCGGGAACTTGCCGGATGGCATCGGGCTAGCCCAGCCGTTCACCCTGATACCGGGTAATAGTTGGAAGGGACTAACAGTGGAAAACCGGGATAACTTCGGGTAGTGGCTAACCCCATTTTGACCAATATGCTCACCTTTTGCGCACCTTTGTGATGAGGAAAACAGCACAAATGTTTGGAGACGGTAGCAGGAAATGCATAGAAGAACTTACGGAGGATGGTTTTCTGGGTTGATGACCATCACGTTTCGTCTCAAATTTTGAGTGAATTCGTGGATTTTGCTGAGAGAGTGAGTGTAAGGTTGCAAGACGGATTCCACCTGATCGAGTGTATATGCAATGAGAAATGGTTCCTTTAAGGCTACCGTACGTTACTTACCTACCGCACTTCACCAACTTTTTGGACTGAGCAAATGACAGCATTGCCACTAGGACCTAATCTTTCTTGTCCATGTCATAAGAGTAGTCAGCTTGATCTAGAAGTTCAATTTGAAAATTTGTTTGATCAGTTAGCTGTCATAACTCCATCATCATCTTTAAACGAAGAAAGACTGAAGTCAGCGTTGGCGAACTCGTGTTATAAACGTCATGTTGATGATATTTTTTGCGTCGTCAGTGAGAATTCCAACATGAACAAAGTTATGGCAGCTTTCAACGCCGCCCATAGTAGTATTAAGTTCACCCAGGAGTCAGACAAAAATGGTCAGATAAAATTTTTGGATGTTGGCATAGTAAGAAGACAGGATTGTTCAATTCAGCGGACTGTGTACAGAAAACAAACCTGGAGTGGCCAGTACATTCACTTTGACAATTCTTTTCCGCTAAATCAAAGGCGGAACATCATATGATGTCTGACGAGTAGGGCGTCAAAGATATGTACTGCTGACACTTTACAAGCTGAGCTAGACTTTCTACAAGAATTGTTCGTGCAGAATGGTTACCCGAAGCATTTCATTCAAAGGGCGATGCAGGCGGTAGAGTCGAAACTTAACTCACCTTCCATGAATAAGAAACTCGCGTTTATCAGTCCTCCTTCCAGGGGTGATCCCATGGCCGGAGTCATCCAAAGAAAGCTCAGAAAGTCGGTTGAAACAACCCACCTTGTCGCTCAACTGTGCGTTATTTTCCGTTCAACGCCAATTATCATGTCACAATTCAAAAACAAACTTTCATGTTATGCAATCAGCTGTTTTTGTGTACTCATTTGTTTGCTCGTTCCGAGCAACATACATTGGTCGTAATACGAGGCGACTCTCTCAGAGAGTGCGTGAACATCAGCTTGCGCGGTTGAATCGTTGTGTGGTTAGAATGGCTTCAAGCGCGATTGTCGCTCAGTTGACTGACTGTAATCATTCTGCCAGTAAGGAGGACGCTTTTCAGATTGTCTACCGAGCGCAAAGGAATGGATGAAAAATTGTGAGATTCCGAATGTTGACCGTTGCCGAGGCCATTGGCATCCGATTATGCAACCCTGACCTCTGTGCCCGGGAGAAGTTCGTGCGGACAGTTAATCTCCCCTGACCCACGATCAATGAAGCCCGCGATTTGGGACAGTGATTGCGTAACTGATAACAAACACATTGCCCATAACCTTTATCGACCATCTTTGTGACTCACTTCAGCTACTGTTTTCATATTTGTTGTGTTGTAATTAGCTTCGTGATCAAACACAGGAAAGTCTTGTTTGCTAATTTGTCGTTATCGTGGCAATGGGAGCAGATACAACAGACGCAGTTTCACCCGCCTGTCTAACAATTTAACATACCTAACGGAGAAGTTTGTGCGATGGGTTAGGCCCCGTAGGCCATGCACACCGTCGTATAAGAGTGAATAAGTTGAAGTGGAACCGCTAGTTTAAATGGTCTTCCCCTAAAGGAATGCAGCGGCCGTACTGACATGCCAGGCGCTGACTCCGCAGTGGTTGGAGGTCCCACCGAATACAATTCTCAAAAAGTGGTCAAATCAACGTAGCAAACAGTTCTAGTGGTTCGCTTTTTTTGATGGGGCTGTTAAAATCGGTTGCCTGATCGTGCCAGACCGAGACGGATCCATGACGATGCAAATAAAAAAATGTCTGCAGCCCATCTAAATGCTTACAACTTGGATATCGTAAAATCGGTCCAGCTGCAAGCTTCTGATGTGGAAAACTGGCGCTCGTCGTCTGGAGGTGAAAAGACATTTAACGGCCTAGCCTAATGACCTACATACTTTCACGTAGATCACAGTGAATGAAGTGTTGAGGGTCGATTTTGCTTCGAAATGTGCAAAGTTACCGTTGTTCACTAGGTCTAATTTATTCAGCGGGCCAAGCATATTGTTGAGTATTTTATCATTCGTCACCGTCTGCTTGAAAATATCACGTGTCACCAACGTGTCTTCGGTTATCAAATAAAATTACGGCAGATTTGTGGGAGGATCTGTTTTGCATGGTCTAATCCAAACGTGTGAGAGATACAGACGTATTCCTGGAACTCGGAAAACAGTTTTCATCCATCGTTCCAAGTGGCCGGTTGTGTACTCATGGTGTTCGAACCGAATCTTCAGTAGCGTCCTAGTTTCAACCACCCCTTGCTGCAAGAGCGTGGGCTATGGAAAATATAGTTTTGTGTTCACCTGCTTTTGAGCGCTTTACATAGAAGTAGCTGAACCTTGCCTAACCAATTCGCTCACCATGGTACTGATCAGATTTATTCCTCTTCGAGGTAACCGCAGACTAAGCCGTTAGTGACAACGGATATGATTTTCACGAACCGCTGGTTGTGTGATTAAGAGCTTTACAATCACACCATTGAAGAAGGACAAACAAAACGTCTTCTGGCTAGTGAAGTTGGTTGACACCTGATAACCCCGGTCAGGGAGGCGATTTATGGGACCGAGCCATTGATTCAGCAAAGAGAATGTTGAATTCGTTCGTACAGTCGAACGAATTTAGCATCGGAATTAGTTTATTGCCCCAATGGAGGACTCTAGTCTATGCGACGGCGTTTTGTGTGCTATTGTTATTGACAGTACTTACTTGCATTCAACCAGAGAATGGACCTCAAGCTTCCGGTCTGTTTCAGATTTGGATGACTATATGCAGGCAGACTGCTTTTGCCCTAACAGTTAAGCTAGGCCTTTGCTACGTCCATGATGGAAGGCCTAGCTATTAGGTTTCTGCGAGTACTTCATAGTTGGCGATCTCAAGACGGGACCCGTGGTTTATTTTACGTTTACTGATTTGGCTCTCGTGACTGGCGTTCGGAAAATTGCTTACGTGGCGAGAGCTAGTGTTCGGACTAGCTGGGCAATCGTGCTCAGTACGGAGGCGAATGTGCGGCCACCTGGCTTAGTTGAAACAATTGGACTAGATCTACGATGCCTGGCGATTTCGAGGATGACCTTCGATGTATCTGAATGGCGCTCGCGCCTTGAATCGTTCCCCTTAAATAGCAAGTTTATTGTAAGACGACGATAACTTTTAAAGACTTTGATCTGCTTGAACTTCAGCAGAACACGTAACGTCCACGACCAAGCGCTTGAACTTGAGTGCATTTGTCTCCGTCGCCAAATCCTTGAGTTCTAGACAACCTTTTAATGCGCGGACTTCATAACCAAGAACCCAGGCTATAGCTAACCACTTTCCACTAGGGGTTATGACCGAAGCTGAGTGAACGCTGCGTGAGCTATCCAAGCCAGACCACTTGCGGTTAGTTCCCCTGATTTTAATGCTGGGATTCTTGGTGTAAGTTCGTAATTATGCGGAAAAATCATTCAGCGCTAGTTCTCCATACAAGCAACAAATTTTGCTACTGGATTCTAAATGGCCTCGTTGTTTACGAACTTTGTGAAGGACGCTTCGACTCCATTTTACAATGGACCTCATCATTTGCTTTTTAAAGTTGATCATTGGGTCGATTAACAATTCGTTTACACGGCTCAAGGTATATCTGACAGTGACAAGCGTTTTATCTGGCTCTTCATGGGCTTTGTCCCCTTTGGAGATAAAGCACCCATTTTAAAAGCGTTTTTTACGTGTTAGTACACCAAACTAATAACAACAGTTCCTTCCATAGCATTTGCTATCTTCTTGCATCTATGCTTCCAAATATCAAAAACAGGAAGTCGAAGTTAAAGAAAATACTCAGCTTTTCGCAAAAGTCCGAAAAAGGTCGATAAAACGAGTAAAACTTTGTTGATCTTCCTCCTGTTCGTTTTTTGAATGATAAAAATTTTAGTCCACTCGCGTGGAGCATTTGATGACTGTTATTTATTTGATAAACGATCGTTGAGCCTGCTACTTGTCTTCATTGATCCTCTTCTCGATGATAGTTTTTCTTTTTACATTCAAAGCCTGCTTGGTGAGGATTACGAGCATCCCTTAAAAAACTGACAGGGTCATCGGAATCACACGCATGGTGAAGCTTTCTTCTTACAAGCCGTGATTCCAACATACTACCTGACTGAAGAAAGTACACGAAATGTTAACCTCTCGCGACGTATACCTTTTGTCGTTATTGGCAAACTTGATCAAGAGAACTCATCGTTTTAAATAACACTGAAGCTAGATATCCTCTAACGTGTCGAACCCTGACCTCGCGCACTCTGTTTGCGCTTACGTCCTTTTGCTGGACAGTTGTTTTCGCGTATCTATATTCCACTTGTGTTTTGTCGCCCCGCCATTTCGTGACCTGCTGTATTTGATCTTGTTCACGTGAATCGGTGGTCTAAAAACTTGTAAAGTTGACGAGTTCGACATCGAAATTTCTGTTTTCTTCCACATAGTTTCTAAATTTTTTCTCGTAAATGAGCACTACACCAATAAGAAATTCACCATTACGACCGCCTTCCATCTTGGATCCGGATCAGTTGCTTAGTAGGCTCACAGCTTACATATGTTCTCTGCATCACAGACGCAACTATTCTAGCTCCCACTTATCGACAGACGTCTCCATCAGACTGAGCGTATCTCGGGGAATTATTAGACACTCGATATTACCAATAAATTCTCAAACGTGAGCGCGTTTCCTTGCAAGGTTTCGACGTCTGGCACAAGTTTGGAATATGCTGTCTGACGAGTTCCATCGAGAACAAACACTGGACTCGAGCATTCGCAATTTTCTGGTCAACGGTTGCAAGTGATTTCGTGGACTATAATCACATCATTAGCAGTCTGTAGCTGTCAGTAAAATACCATGCTGTACTTCTGAGATTTTTCTAGTCGGCTTGGCAGACTTCCCTACAGACACGATGCCGATAAAAGTTGCGAAAACCTCTTTAGTGAATGCCTATGAAAGTTCTATTCACAGCTGCTGGACAATCGTGCTGACGGGCTTTTAACCCCTGAGATGTTTTTTATACTCTGCAATAATTCGGGCGACATCTGTCCGCCTACCCTCAGTTACTGGAATGGCTTGTCCAACGTCAACTGTTTCGATTTCGCTGCACAGTTAATTTCAGCCTCTTTCAGCGTGTTGTGTGACCGTCCCTTCGGCCTACTGTTGAATGTGTCCTAGAGGCGTTCAGTAAATCAGAATGAGATTAACTGAACTATGTGACGTACGCTATGCCTTCAGATTTAAGTAGCGCCATCCAAAGCTGAGTTCCAACTTGACAAAACCACAGACGAGGTTAAAGGCACTCGAAGATTAACATACTGATACGAGCTGGTGGGGTCATTTGCACATATTAGCCTTCGTGATAAAACATGCTGGAGTAAGAACCCAACCTTATTACATTTCGATAAGTTTAGTCATTTTTAAATGTGATGATTTCAGCAACTTTGACACAGATATAAGAATTTCTTAATATAGAATTATCGGAGCTGGTGAATGACAAACAAAGTACAATCCATTGGATTACGTGGACAGCGTTATGGTAATGCCGTGCGAACAGCGTCGTTTTCAAGAGAAATACTTATTCGTCAATCATTTGACCACCGCCCAGGAATAATTTGCAAAACGTCAGACGTAGGCTAAACTGTCGAGGACACCGTTGTGGTGTTCTTCGATCAATTTTACAGAGAAGATTACAAGATGTTGTGAAAAAGCCTACCAATATACGGATCAGATTAACACATGTTTCTGGTTCACCAGTTATCCAAAAACCATCACATAATTAGGACTACTGATTGGACTACTGATGTCTCTACAGGAGATCAACTTGTGAGTTTGACGTAAGAATGCAATAATTCTGAGTTCTGCTATATCATGCATTTCCAGAGTATATTTAGTAGAGTAGCTCTGGCACTGTACCTTGTGGACTATGCGTGAGCAAATAGTCAAACGAGAGCTTAGATACAGTTGCTTCGAAACCTTGAATCAGAACGTGCATCGACTGTCTTAACTGAGCAACTATGTAACACATGCACGGATGTAGCAAACTTAACAGTTGTTAAGAGCTCGAACTTGTACACACGCATTTGGCGGAACAAACAATGCACGTAATAGGCCCCAGAGCACAACATTTTCTGTGTTGCATGCTATCTCCTTATTTTTTTGTTCAAATGCATTTTTTGGAACCTTTTACCCCAGCCGCTATCTCTGATCTATCAAATCGCTGCTTGCTAACGAAGATGCATTTTAGGGCTGTGGTAAAGTCTCCGCCCGTGCCGAGTTGCCAACTGAGAGTTGTACATGTTATGCTTATAACTTTTAAATTTTAATGTTCATAATCTTCGAGATCGAAGTTTTCGAATAGGTCATTTCAGTTTTCAGACCGAATAACAATTTGCGTCAACTTTAAACTACCGTTAGTGAACAAACTTGAGTTACGTCAGTTTGGTTCTGTGTGAAAAGTTTCACTTCACTGAGACACACCATCCACGCTGTAATCCTACGTTTTGCATAAAAGCATGTCGGAGACTAAGTTACCTGTTATCCCCATTGGACATCAGCAAAGCGATTCAGTGACCTTCTACCCTAGACCATCACAGTTTTTACTTCAATCATTTGGGCTGTTTGCCTACTGCCATAGAGCGCAAAAAGTATTATTAACCAAACGGACGTATTCTGAGGTTTAAGCACAGAGCAGTATTGTCAAGTGATAAAAAACGTAACTACTTGGGCAGCTGGCGTACCGCTCCAAACGCCGAAGTGAACTAAACTGGGCTACGTTTTGCTTTGTTTTTCAAAGATATATTGGAACGAGGGGGCTTAGCACACAGTTACGCGCAGCCTGCGAATGCAATAATGCCAGCAGAGACAATCTGGCGAATGCAGCAAATCTGAGGTCCAAAAATACCAGAGTACCGAGGGAGTGAAAACATACAAACCATCACTATTTTTCATTCCGAATGTGAATCGGTCGATTTTTAAATAAACTTGTGATAGATACCAAAAAGTATGAAGCCAGCAGTATTATCGTAAAATAACTGCAAACTCGACAGAACGTGGGCAAACTAGATCATACGATCAGGAAAGTAGCGGCAGGCGTACAAATGGTAGTTGCGGAAAACTTTTAACAAAAGACCGCCGTAGATTTAGGCATAATAAAGTTCTAGGACATATATCAAGCTTTCTTAGATAGCCGCGCCTGAAAGTTGATCAAGTAAGTTGTACGTAGAGAAAGAATGACATGTGGCGTGAGCAAAAATTTCTAGCATACTGCAGCGGTAAATCGCACATACAATATTGCGGTTGCCGCCTGCCTAACATTTATCCGTAATTTTACTTTGTTGCCGACACCCGCCCCTAAATGTACCTTGTTTTATTTTTTATGTCAGGGCCCACAATTCGTAGTCCTTGCGGAGGTGCACAAGATGACTATGTTGGCATATTTGGACTTGTCTTTGTCCTTGTGGGGTTTGACGTTGAGACTTCATGTCCAGTACGGTAGTTATAACAGGACCGACCTACGTCCTACGGAACTGTTGAGAATAAAGTAGCAGCTGGCCGAAACCAAAAACATTTGTGAGGTCAAGAGGTCGAATTTAAAATAGGAGGAATCCTGTGTTGAAGTTAAATCAATATCAGGAGTTTGATGGATGTGTGTGGGACATTAGGCTCTCCATTACGAAATCACAGACTCCAAGCCTATGAAAAACATTTACGGTAACGTGATCCATAGGAATTGACTGGCTGGGTAAATTCATTTGACGTCCGGTCAGCAGTGATTTACATAGTTAGTGTCTAGTCAAAATTATGTTCGGTTGTTGCTGTAACACTTGACAGTTAGGTAAGACATAGTAGAATTTGGCCGCGGACTTTGTTGCATATTTGCAAGTTTGAGGATGACACATCATAAAGTATCACCGGAAGACCGCATGCAGTAACTAAGTTTTCGATCGATCACTCTTGTATGGTTCATATTTTGAAAGTAGCTAGTGAATTCTACTAACCATTTTCATTAATAAGAATAATGACACGTAGGCAAACATGTCGCCGATAATTTATCTCTAGGCCGATAAAGTTACAGGGGTAATTAATGAAGTTAGATGAACATATCGACTGGATTAATTGCAGAGAAACTATGTTGCTAGCCAATCAGCTAGCGATAGTTCGACCGGTTTATTGCTCCAAGATTCGCCATTGGTTTGACCGAACAGGTTGACTTATTGTAAGTTGACTCTTCTCGTCCGTTTATTTAGAATAAACATTTTTGGACAACGTAATTTTCGTCCGACCAAACGTTATTCTGTCATTTGCCAGCCAGGCTTCTTATACTGCTTTGTGACGCTATGATAAACAAACCGGTAGCGTTAAAGTTCGAATCCTTATAAAAGGCACGACTTAATCCGATCGCGCTACCTGAGAATGCCCGAATGCAACAACTTCTTCACGACATAAAACTAGACGAGTAACGTCCTTCAACACCTCTAATGGAGATGTAACAACTTTATCGGAGCTCGCACATGGAGAAATTTAACCTCTGGAAACTGTGACTTAAAAGATTATCACACGCAGCACAAGCAATGGCTTTCATTGCTGGTTGAAACACTCGCCGAAATAGCGAAAATCATTTTTCAAGTAATGGACCGTTCACAACTACTGCTTCGTCGCCTGAGTGTGCCACATTACATTACACGTCGTGGAAGGGGCATACACCCTCCTGACGACCTGATTACTCCATAAACGTGGTCTAACAGACATTGAGGCCCCGGGGACAGAAATTGCGGCTTTCCTTTGCGGTCTGAATGAAATTTCGTCAGACCGTCCATCAGGCTGTCAACCTGGCATATCACCCAGGAGGATCAACCTGCAGTGAAAAATTGACTGCCGTTGGTACCATGGACGTTTTGGTAGCCGGGTCAAACAGCGTAACAAACAATGCACTTCCGCATCATCGAATCGATGCAAATTTAACAACCTGCCACTGACGGTAAACAGTGCCGCCGGCGCTCATCACCCTTGCTGAGCCATTTTTATGTGGGATTCAGAACCCGGAAACACACTTGTGGTTGATATCATGGCACGGGTTGACTTGTCCCCGTCCACGAAACAGAAGGCACCAAGACATGGCAGCCCGCAGCTTAGTGATGCCAACGGTACTTGTACAATTCCCTACGGACAGCGCTTTTTGAACTTTCATTTGGACATCCTGGAAGTTCACGATCGCCGTGGCGCAGTCCGCCACAGTCGACATCAGTTTTTCCGGCATTCCGGCCTTCTGGTTGGTTGGAGTCGCCGTCTTCTGATCGATTTCCACACTAGACTAGGCATACTCGATACACATGCAACTGTTAAGGCCACGAAACCAACAACTGCCCCACCCGCCGCCCCTAGGCAATCCCTTTAATGAATTGCCACAGTTCACTCGGACACCGAACGACGTTCCGACAGTGATCCCCGTCTCAACACGGCCTCGCCGGTTGGTTCCCGGCAAACTAAATCTCGGCAGGGCAGAATTCGAGCACATGCTCCCGATAGTCCATGGACCTCAGCGTTAACTATGGTCTCTAAGAAATTAGGTGATTGGCGCCCATGCAGTGATTACTGCTGGCTCAATAAAACAACAGTCCTTGATAAGTACCCGATTCCGCATATACAGGACTTAGCTACTCGCTTGTATGTAAAGAAACCCTATCTAACACCAGTGACTTGGTATGTGTTAATCACTAGATCCCGGTAGCAAGAGAAGATATGTCCAAAATCGCAGTTGTAACTTTTTCTGGCCCCTTCGAATTTTTTTGAATGCCATTTGGTTTGAGCAAAGCAGGTCAAACTTTTCTACGCTTCATTCATGAGGTGACATGTGGTTTGGACTTCGATTACTCCTATCGGGGTGACAGATGCTAGTTCTTAACAACAAAAACACGTCTTTACAACCTACTGGAGCGTTTGGGCCAAGATGGCATGGTAATTAGCCCCACCGAGCGCGAACAATGGGAAACCACAATAAAGATTCCGGGTCGCAAGAGCTCACAAAACAGAATCGCCGCACTAACAGATGAAGTTAAGAAAATCTTTGAATACCCCGAGCCGAGTTCTTTTAAAACACTTCGTAGTTTTAGCGGTCTGGTCAACTGCAACCGTTATCCAATAAATCGTTGTGACAACATCATTCAGCCAGCAACAGTCCTCCACGGAGATGAACGCAAATTTCGGTTCACAGAAGCTGCACGCGGTGCGTTTATTCAACTCATGGTTGTGGTCGTTTACTCAACTGTCGTTGCTCATTGTGATTCGAACGTACTGTCGTCAATTGTAACCGACGTTTCTGGCATAGCCTTCGGTACTACGTAACAACAGTTTGGTAACCAGTCGCAACCTTTGGCCTTTTTGTCCAAACGGTTACAGTCCCCAGAATCCCGCTACAGCACGTTTGGTGGGTAATTACTAGCAACACACCTAAACATCTGCCAATCCCACCATTCGTTTGGAGGCAGGACCGTCGTGATCTGCACTTATCACAAACCTTTGAGCGACTCTTTAAACAGTCCCTTCGACAGGCATTCAACAGTGGAAGTTAGGTATCTAGATTACACCTCAGTTTATGACTGACATTCATGTATCATAAATTGAAACTCCCTTCACGGACGCCCTTTCCAACGTTAATAATTTTAGCATATCTACTGGCAGTGGCGCTGATTCGGCAGTCATGATTACCGTGCCACGGACCCAGAGCTCGAGCATCTTTGTCAAAAAGGACCTGCCATAATTCAAATCGCACCTCCGATAGCTTCGGGAGAAAAATCCTCTGCGACGCTGCAAGAGACACCTCGCTCTCTAGTGCCTACCTCTTCATGTCACAGTGTTCGACAGGTTGTTTAAACTTCCTGACCTGAATGTACGTGATCCAGCTACAGGTGCCGTCGATTTAAGCTATGATGTCCACAATTGAGGACGTTTTTGTCTCCAACGCCAACGTTTCAAAGTCCACCGTCAAACAAAGTGCTTCCTTGGCACATTATCTTAGCCAGACGCACGTTTTCACAACGTGCACTCCGATCTGATCGTTTATGTGCCACCCTCGGACGGATGCATTAGTCTGTATGGCCCGCAGCCTCACCCCTACCGAACTGTCCTGTCAGGTGATCAGCACCTTCCTGGAATGTTGGGAGGCTCAATTCTGTTGCTCAGTGATGGCGAACACCTATCGTGGATCACAATTCAAAAGACATTTTGCATCACCCTGACTTACTTCAGGGTGCAGGCAGATTCACATTACGGCTTAACATCCGGCAGTAAATGGGAGGGTTGGGTGGTTTTCACCGCCAACCAAACGTCGCTCTCAGTGCGCATGCTAATCTTTCATAGAAAGAGAAAATTCCAGCTACCCTTTCTGGTACTACGAAACACGATTAAAGATGGACTTGAACGCTACTGCAGCCAAGCTAGTTTTTCACTGCACCAGTCGAACTCGTCTCAGTAGTATCTTCACCAGTGCACGATTATGGTAGCTATACAACTCTTTTGACACACCGCAGGTGAAAGGTACGCCCTGCGCATCTCGGAAAGCGGTCATTGACTGTGCATTTGTACACCAAGTTGCAGCCCTCCACTCAAGCCTTTGTACATGCGGATTACCCGTGTCAACCACAACAAGCTCACCAACCGGCCCCTATCGTGTCCCAGCAAAAAGCACGAGAACCTTCGGGTTGCGCAATGTGGTTAGAGATGACAGAGTGAAATAGGCAATTATCGAAAAATCGTCAGCCATACGCCATCTGTCGATAAGCGGCACTCCTTATGTAAAACATCCAGTGGCAATGAAAACCGTTCCATTCCCAAAAACTCTTTGTTTCTTGACACCTCCGTCTCCAGAAATAATAGTCAGGGTTTACAGCCTCGCAAACTCGCATGTTTTTCAAAATATTTCGGCAGTTCTGATTTTTCGTAGCAACAATTTCAATAGAATATATATGTATATACGTATTCGTCTTTTTATACCCCTGTTACTGGGTTAGTGCGTACATGAACTTCGCGATTATAAAAAGAAATTTATGATAATACATCTACTTACTCATTTTTAGTTACTGAGTATTATTACGTGTTGAAAAACTATGGCAATTGTTTAATCGCACACTCATGCCTTTTTCAGTTGTCTGATGCATCCTCCGGCCGCAATCAAAAACACCCTTGCTCAGGGTAGCGTTTATCCACATGCAACTCTGTTCTTTCTTGAGTCTATTACACTTAGACAGAATCACGAGAAGAAAAAGGAAATAGTAGCGGTTCTCAACCTGCAATGTCTGGAAGGTTGTCGGCTGTCATAATAATAATAATAATAACAATAACAATAATAATAATACATTTCCCAACGCACTTGTGAGAAGCACGATCGTGTGTGCGCGATCAAGACAGATAATTACATGCGGTACAAATCAACAAATGGATATGTAACGAAACAAACATGAAACTTGGTGACAACTGGAAACGTAATCAGAGGGAAAATAGTCACAGTTTACAACGTTCGACTTACACATAAGAAAAGAAGATAGTTAGTTTGTTCCACAGTTTTAGTCCAATAAATAAGATGTTAAGCTAATTTATCTTTTACAAGGTTAAGTAAAGACGACGTTTCAAATATTTCAAAGTCACCTTGAGGAATACGTGCAAATATATTTTCGAAGGATTTCGCCGTTATTTGACAAAACTTCGAGCGGAAAAATGTTGAAATAACTCAGTTTGGACGACGGAGGACGGGAAATTCCAAAATCCAGCGAGAAATTGAACAGACTTCAGCGCGGGACCGCGGTGACCGCTGTAAAGCGTTGAAAAGTTGAAATTCCCAATAATCGCACGGCCAGTATGAAGTTTTGGGTTCCCATTCATCGCGAAGATTTTCTTTGCATCATGGATGCCCGTGGGAATAAGAAAAGGAGCGCAATGTCATGTGTTAAATGGGAAAGTGTGAAGTAATCGCATGTAATATAAAGATTTAAGTGAACGTTATATATCTTGACAAAAACTTTACGCGCCACTAATATTTTTGTGTTTTTCCAATGAAGTATATAACATTAGCAAATAATTGTTATAGTATTCTGCGATAATTGGGTAACTATAAACTACTTCCAGACTGGTTATCACGTGACGATCAGAACTCCCTCCGAAATCTTGACATCAGTTTGTTTTATGGAGTTAATGATTAAGCAAGGATCTATATTTCATAGCACATAAGGATTACTAGGTGGATAACGGGGAGGGTTACGAGGCAGGAAAGACAACACGACATGAATTGAGATTTCACTGGGTTTATTGTGTATTTTTGACGTCAGTTTGTTTTATAGAGTTAATGATTAAACAAGGATCT
>LUCH01004865.1:24858-46121 GCA_013368495.1 Paragonimus heterotremus
ATTTGGACAAATGCTTTAACAATCTAGGACACATTTGAGCAAGTCACTAAAAAACCGAATTGCGAAACTTACTGTCCACTTACAGTCTACAAGTGAGTTTATTACATTTGTGAATGCGTTCCTATTGATGTCGTTGTGTTGTGTTCCAAGGTCTACTTTCTGGTCAGAGGCATACATGAATCTTTCAAAACTTCAGGATAGAACCACCTCGACACTGCTCATGTGATTCACTCAACAAAAATGGAAGCACAAGTGTTTGCTAAACTTGTCAGTATCCAGTCTGGAACAGTGGTGAGTGCACAATAGCAAAAGCACCCAGTTCAAAATTGATTTCCTGGTCTAGAAGGAAATGTACAATTACAGCTGAGCTGAGCTGAAGTTTAACCGGGGGCTAATGAGTCACGTGTGTTCACACTGTCCTATCTATTGTAAAACACACTCGTAATTGCTTTGCGGGGAGTAGGTCTGTAGTGTCCGGAGCCAACATTTCACCCGTCTTTTGAAGTTGCGACATGATTAATTGTTATCTATTCGAAGCCGATCGGAAATATTGAAACAGAACCGGAAATGCTTGACGTTAGGATCACTGGGAAACATGCCTGTTGAATTTCCCGTCTGGCTTTTGTCACGACCATTCTGATCCACTCTGTATTGTGTGCTATTTTATGGAATCACAATCCAAGTGAATATAACTAAACAACGCGAATCGAAGAAATTGCATTTGTCTCAACGAGGCATATTGACTAAATAAATTTGGGAATGTTTACTGTTGCTCACAGCCCCCCCCACTCTGATAGGCTGTTCAGTAGGCCACGTTTGAAAATAAGCATCTGAGATGGACTCTTGTTAGAGCCGAGGATTATTGCTCTTCGTTGTCAGAGGCGGCATAAGAACTCAGGACCATATTTTCTTCAGCCAGCCTTGATGACCACTGCCCTGTTAGCTTCACACTAGACACAACCATTCATCTTATTCCGTTTACCAGTGATTGCTGTTCCCCAGTTCCTGGAAGGTTTACCAGAATGATGCAGCCAACCTTAAGTATGTGGCCACCAATCGATACAAGACAAATCCTAGGTTACACAACTTCAACTTGTAAATCTTAATATTACTGTTCATATAAACTCGAGGAATGGGAGCGGCAAATTTGCTTACTGTGAAATCTTGGGTTTTATTAAAACCATGGTTTAATGTGAAGTATTTGTGCAATTGCGACCATATGAGATGCACAACCACACATTGAGTTAACATATGATGGTTTCGTATTGCACAGGACATTGGATTTTTTAGTTATGGACTCCAGACACTTTCCTTGTGTAGGAACACTGGCCGTCCTGAAAACACTATGAACTTTTTCCTCGTGTATTTAGTTGTGCTTGTTGTACAGTCTTATACAATGGAATACAGAAGCCACTTATAATTGGTCTTCAAACAAGCACACCATTATCAGGAGTTTAGCGAGGGTTTGAAAGATGCATTTTGCGAGAAATTTATCTCGGTGACCACTGGTCTGATAACGGACATCTTTTTTCAACCCGGTTGGATCTCTTGACTGCTACATCTTTTAACGTACGTACCTACCATCATAGTGCATATCCTTGTTCCAAACAAAATTTGCACTCTGACGCTCGTGACCGTGTGACTAGCACGTTAACCCCTCGAAATGATAGGGCAAACCTAACACTATTCTTACAAGTTTGTGGTTCAGCGTTTAGATTTGAACGTTCGGTCATGCTTATTGTGAGGTTGCTGGCATTGTGGTTAACGCGACAGTCTCATAAGCACGAGCGTCAGAGTGGAAATTCCGATCCGGACAGAGATATGCATTATTGATGAACTATAATAAGGGCGAAACTCTGGTCTAGTGCTTCCTTACAAAGTGGGTCGTCCGAAAGGCCTATCTGAATGCGAAGGCTACGATCAAGTGTGGGTGGCACTTTAGTTTGAAATAACCTAGGTCCCCGAACTATCACTATCGATCCTCAGTTCGTTAGAAAAATTTCGCTACAGTCTAATCTACTTATGTCCTGTCCTTTTTGTTAAGTCTGTCTATTTCCCCTTATTGATGGTTCCTCATGGTTTGTATTAGGTGTCCGCCTTTAATTTTAAATCCATTGTGTCAAATGCACATTATTTCTTCTCACTGCCCGTCCAAGACATCGTGTGATCTATACCACCGATCTCTGATCACCACCCATTTTTCCATTTCCCGCGTTCTCAGAAATACACTGTATTCAAAGTTGTCTCTAGTTCAGGGTTTGTAATTTTCTCAGCTCCGCGGTGGTATCACGTTTTTAAAACTACATTTTATGTCGTTGTAGCTTCTGTATAGCACTTGACTCCTTCAGTTTGTCGTAGCGCAACAACTCAGGTATTATGGACAATTCTATCCGCATATTTCTCCCAGACATTTGCCCTGTCAAACTGTAGCCGATGATCTCTTTCGGCGTTCTTTTCCCTCTAGAATTATTGGATACAGACTGTCCGCCGACTCTGACAACCTGAATCATCCCTGTAATTGCAGCTCTAGTCCGATTGTCCGATTCTGGTAATTCCATGTTTCTACGAACATCTTGAAATCCTAGTACGTAAAATTAGTTCCATCATCAATGAAAAATACCTCCGGTAAGACATATCGGACAATTCGAGTATGCAGGTTGCTGGCGATTACACTTCTGATGGCGCTGCTTAATCAGTCAGTTTCACATTAATCACGGAAATAGTCTGTCATAACCGAGTACGTTTTACTGCTGTGTGTGCACATATCGGCTGTGATTAGTTGTCAGGGCTTTTCCGGAGGATTCTTCAGCAGCATCGTTTCCTTTACTTGTGTTCTAATTCGTGCCTTCTGCAAATTTCGCGTTGAGTTGTGTAGCTTTTTGTATTAATTGGCACGTCTGGCTACTAGTAGTTTCTCTGTCCTCTGCTTACGACTATCCACACCAGCGTGTACTACAAGGATCTGTCCAATGAACTTCGAGTGTAAAACTTTTAAGATGACTATCCTCTCTCCTTTGAGGAATAGTCCCTCTTCTTGGACAAACTGATCTCAGACTTTGCTTATTGTGTTTCTGGCAATTTTGGCACATTATTAAGTGTTTAATCATTTTCCGTCACTTCCTGAAACGCCAGTTTGTAATCCATCGGCACCATCGTGTCCACTGGGGTGAGCGTCTCAAATTGTAGATCATCCGCTGCATCACTGGATATGTGGATGCAAGCAATGGTAGCAGCGACGTTTATTTGCTCTCCAGGCTGATAAACTATTTCACACTCAAACTTCTGTAGCCTCGCCAACATCCTCCGTAGGGGCAGGGTAGTAGTACCCAGTGACCTCTTCACTGTCGTTATCAGAAGGACATGGTTTGTGTTTACCATTGTCCTTCCCCCGACTGTGTGATTGCTGAAGCGTTCCAGAGTGAAATCCGATGTAAAGATTCCCTTTTCGATTGTTTCGTTCCGTCGTCGAAAGACTACGGCTTTTTTTAGCCTATCAGTCCTGTTCACCACTTCTCCCAAGTCAAAATAACTGCTATCACATTGAATCACCAGAAGATGCTAAGAATTTTAATATGCCTGTACCAGAGTTACAGAAATTAACTCCTTGCTTCCGTCAAGCTTTAACTGCTGAGCGTCATCCCACGGTGATGTGACTTCATTTTGTTTCATTTGCTGAATCAGACGCAGTACATCAGCTGACTTTGAAAGGAATCAAGCTAAGTAGTTGACCTTATCATTTAGACGCAAAACTGCCTTCGCAACTCCAGGGGCCAACGCATTCTGGATCGTCTTGACCTTGTCGGGATCGTGCTCACGTGCGAGTAGATAACCCTGAAGCTTTAAGTCTGTCGCCCGAAAATCATTTTATCTGATGGCAACTGTATTCCCCGTGACATACACAATTGTGGAGACGCTGCAAAATCTCAATCATCATCATTATCTGTAACCGACCTAAGTCTATCTAGTTTGTCATTGCCTGAATTAGACGTTTATGATAAATGTCATTACACATCTGTAATCTTAAGGGTAGGCGCTGGTACTGGAAACATTCAAAAGTAGCGCCAAAGATAGTTAGGTAACTATATGTTCTTTACCTAACAACAGCTGCTAATGCGCGGAACATAAATCAACTTTCTTAACAAACGGTTCATGCAAAATGTTGCCTGAATTCCTCAACTTGTATAACTCTCTACAGGGCGCAACGATTAGCGGTCTAGTATTAGTGCATACGCGATTGTTACGTGACTTTTTCAACGTAACTGCAACTTACCTGATCCAGTCGGCAGACTGGTCCACTGGCGCGGTTATTTTCGATTAGACCAATTAATTCAACTCGTTGTTAAAATAATCTCGAATAGCCAGCGGAATTATTTGGAGGGTGACGCAACTTGCACAGCATTCCGAACTACAAAGAGACTAACGGTAAGCCGAGTACAACTCGAAAGAGAACTGATTGAACAACTGAAACTTCACTAAGACGTTAACAATTTTTTCGGGGTGAAAAGTCTCAGATCGTCTCTTTTGTTACGCACTCAGTCGTACGACTTGAATTTCATCCTGAGAAGTAGAAGACGTAAACACAGCCGCGAACGAAAATCAGATAATAGGGGTTGTGAATGTAATTGGTAAGTAATTATCGTATAATGCAGTCAGGACCCAGGATAAAACAGACCAGGGCGTCAGAAAGCATACAGGAAAAACAAAATGGATGTGTACGGCCATCCGGTCGTAAAGCCGCAATCTGATTGGCTAACTGGAATAATAAAGGTCCATTCACTCGACAATGAGTCCGCTTCAGGCAATGTGGACCAAACTATTCCGCTTTCATATTAAACAACCGACGTTCGATTTTATTTTTAGGTGTGCACAAACCTGTAAATGATGGCACCGACGAAAATGGGTGGATCTATATCACGCTGTTCGTCTTACCTGCCTCGTCAGCAGATGCTCCCCCTATCAGAATGTCACGAAGTCCACCGGTTGAATAGCATCCGAGTCGAGAACTGATATCGAAACACTTTCTACAAGTGAAAATATAAGATTTCCTATTCATCGGATTACTGATTAGCGTACTTGTTTTCCTTAACACCTGTGTTTATTTGCTTCATCTCCTTTCGTGTATGAGCTGTAGAACACTCTATAAGTGATTCCTGAAGGTTGTCTGTTGGGATGTCATTGACAAATGTATCAGAAACTAATCGACATCATCGTCGTTTACGTTCACTACGACGCTCGGTGTAAATTCCTTTGGGTGCAGGAGCATCGCGAACATCATTCAACTTCTGTCGAACCTTTGATTCCCCATTGATCTTTTTTGAAAAAGAGTGACTTACATTGGTTAGCAAAATGGTTTTCCTTTCGATAATCCATGTGTGATTTTTTTAAACGCCAGACTTTTTTCTGTAAGTCATTCACGATTGCCCCAGCACAACTGGCAAAGCTGTGTTGCAACCATAGCTAACGTTTAGACAATCGCGCTGAGTACCGATTGGCTTTCGGTTCTAAGGTATTCCACCATCTGCCGCGCCGCTGCTCTGCAGTTACAAATGTCAGTGTATTGGACATACGTTAACTGTCTCAATCTCAAGTCTCTTATTCATTGCAGCCTTCTGAACTTCAAAGGCCAGTCGACCACTCGCGAATCCACTCCTCATACATTTGCATAGATTGCAAGTTCAGACCTGTTTCTCCAGTGCTGTCACATATTAGTCGATAGATTCTCCACGGTTCTTTTGAAAAGCCTGAGGCTTTCAAGGGTTTCGGTTAGTTGACCAAAGCAGTGTTCTTCGGATTTATCAATCAATCTACGGAGGTCATTCTTAATGTTTTGGTAAAGGAAACTCAAATTCATAAAAATCTGTCGGTCTCCTTCTCCAACGCAATGTAAGAACATTTATCAGTAGTAGTCTTTCAATCCTTCAGACCGGTCGGTCAGCCGCGTCAACTCATTGAATTTCTGCTTACACATCAACCATGCTTAGATCAACTGACTACCGTCCATCGCATTCAACGCCACATGAGGAACGATTGCAATCGCACCTGACAAACCGCCTTGGAATCATCATGTCCGACAATTTTTGTCCTTTGACATCTTGTCGTGTACTTGGCTATTGAGCTGTGAGAAACAGAACGACAGCGGATTGAGCAGCACCAAGCAATCTCAATTTATTTTTAAAAAATTGCTCTTTTAATAAAGAACCAAAAGAGTTGACATTATCGATCTTTACTGGGCCACATGTGCGTTACGTTTTGGTTGGTCCTTTCGTTGTTACGTTCCACGACCTTGATCTATGCAGTTCGGCTGTTGAAATCGGGCGCATGTTCAAACGTCCTGCTTTAATTACCGCCTCTTACGAACAAATTAGATACAGCGGCTGCTCGCCGTTCTTCATTGGTTGGCGCTGATCAATCACAGTTCTCCTTTCAGCAGATTGTGCGTGAGTCGTGGTTGGGCAAACATTCTCTCTCTAAGTCTATGCTAACGAACCCGCGATCGACCGGTAAGTACAAGAATGTTATCAACTAAACAACGGCGTCCCGTTCGTTGGGTTTGTAGGACGATGCGTGCCTGTTTTAGTTACAATTCTGGCACTTGGTAACCGTTGGGAGTCGGATCCATCAGCGACTGTTTCGTAACAGTTTGCCGGGGGCAGCTTGAGAACCATACGCAGATAATGACAACATAACTGGTGAACATGTTGCAAACTTGTGTGTACTGCTTCTGGCCACGAACTAGTGCTAGTAACTTGGAAGTAGATAAAATACATGGCAGTCTTTACGACCCAGCAGGAATCCGATACATTCGAGTCGCTACATTTGAGATAGTCGAAATTCAATTTTCAGTTTGGATGACAGATGTTTTCACCTGTGTGGTTGTCACCAAATCACTTCACGGAAGGCTTTATAACCGAGCAAACATAGTTGGATTTTGAACGGTTTACGACAGATTTACAACTCTGTCTTCTGTTAGTGGGATGTGTTAGTGTACCCGCTGTCCTTCTCTCCGCATACAATCCACCTGACCAATCACCAGAACTAGAGATTGCCTGACTGCTAATGAGCTACACAGTTTCCACTGACCAAGTATATAACGCACCAAGACGATTATTTCGGTGTAATTGAAGGAGATCCCTGCCTCTTATATTGAGTCATTTTTAAGAGCTTTAAAACTTTTGCAGTAATCACGTTTGAAAAAACAAGCTTTCAAAAAAAAGTGCGCCAAACACATTAAGATGGTTGGCGTTGGTGTACTACCTCCTAGATGTGAGAGAATCTGGCTGGGTCAAATCCGAATTTTTACCTGTTCACTGCATGATTGGTCACCACTTACCTGGAAGCCGTTCATGAACACTTTCTACCCAGTGGTCCCATGTGGTAACATCATAGTTGGACACTTTGGGGGAACTTAATCTTGGCCTCTTTTAGCCGACCCAAAAATGAACAAAATCCCATACAATTTTTTTTAAAGAATTTGGTCATTTGTACAACGAAGAATAAAGGAAATTGTTCACAAGGGCTGCTACCAGCCCGACCTTCTCCTCATATCGGTATTTACGCTGAACAGGAGGAAGGAAATTCTTTAATGTCTGAGATATATCGAACTAAGTCACCATGTGAAGGGCTGTGAATATCCAGTCCGTGACAAAAATTGCATGTTGGAATCTGGGCGTTAGTTATTAACCCAAACAGAGTGGATGTAATATGTTCGTTCACCTGGTGAAGAGTACAAACATGCTTTAAGATTTCTGGGAGGTTTCCTTGGAAACAGCTGACCGAACAGCGTCTGTACGTTCTTCCGACGAACGCTGAGTGACGCATGTATATCCAACGACGCCAAATACCAGAACCAAGTCAAGGCGCTGGAAACCGCGGTACTAGTAGCATAAACAATATAATCAATTACAAGGAACAAACCTCAATTCGTTTGCGTTCGTGGGATAAGATACAATGGTTGGCCACAATAGGCCGTCAAGTGTCCAAAAGCCACGACAAGTACAAGCACAGGCGACCGACAGGCAATGACGAACCGACGAAATGCGATCGGATCGGTCTGATGTGTGTCTAAATAGCCGGCCTTCGGACGGACCGATTAGTCGGTATCAGTTTCACGGCGGCCCATAGGAAGGCCGTATTCGTAGGGGGCGGGGAGGGTGTGAGGGGCAGACAACAATGGGTGTGTAGGCAAATGAGTGGGGTCCAATAATTAAGAGAGGCAGGATGGAGCAATTAGTAAAATTAGACGCGGGTTGTGGGGATATGATAAGAACAGGCGTTTAGTTAGGCAGGGTCAAAGGGCAGAGTTGAACAGGCTCAATCGAGAGGAATTTTGACTTCCAAAAACTTCCCACAGCGTCCCTGTATGCAAACTGTTCTTCTTAAGTGAACACTAAGCTAAAATAAACTGACGGTTGGTAAGTTGGTTGAGAGTTGCGCAACAACAAACTAAAGTTTGATACAGCTCTTGTTTATATATGTACACAAAAGCCTCTCTGTCACAAGTCGCCTACGTCCGTAAAAATTTAGCCGTGGTAATTCATAATTTTTAGTCACTACTTGGATTATACTACGTAATTTTTGCTTGTTCGTTTCAAAATGTCTAGCATTTTGTCTGTTGCAAATATGCGCCACAATGGACTAGACAGATATATCGTGCACTATAAACTTTCTGATAATGTTTTGATATTCGTTACGAAAACCAGAAAATTTGACAATTCTCAAATCGTGGCAATTCGAAGAATACTGGTTGCATATCTAATCGTCATTGCTGCATACTCCAAATTTCGAGTTGCAACATCACCTGATCAAGCCAAACAATAACTTTGTCCGAAACAAATCAATCGGTGAATCAAAATTTCTGCTTGGCTTGTTGGTCAGATTTTGTAGCATAATAACGTATAGCCCACATATTTTTTCTGGACTGCGTTGCAGAATAATATTGTTTCAAAAAGTATTACAGTTGTAGAAGTTCATTAAGACGGCAAGAAGACATACATTGTGAGATGCAAGCATTTCGTTTATTCTCATCAGTCGACTACATAAAACGTTCCGTTATATAGGGTAAGGGCTTGGCGACGAAACAATGAAATGAACAAACATCATATGGGAGCAATCAGGGTTTACTGCCACGGTAACGAAATTGATTGCGTCAGCACCTTTTGGCAACAAAGGGCCGATGCGTGACGCTTGATCAACAATGCCTCCGAGAATGCCAACAGTTTGGGGTTGCGGTTACGCAACAGGACCATGACTGAATAGACGGGGTCAACCAGATGACCTTTTGCGAATAAGTGTTTCGCGATCAAAGACGCCGGATTTCTGTTCGAGTGTTGGCATACTGACCAACGTCGAGTCATTGTTTGCAATAGCCACTTGGGGATGTGCTCCGCCTTCCTCTGTCGTAAGTTTCGGTCCGTTCTGCCAACGTATGAATCACCGAAACTGCAAGTGAACTGGTAGATAACATGAAGAAGTATTCACTTCTGAACTAGTATATTGTGTCTACCCTGAGGCTGTCAGAAAACAAAGAAGCTGGCACAATTCAAGTTGACGATCTTGATTATTTGACATAAAGAAATATATAGAAGTCGGTCTCCAACATATTGTTATCACAAAAATGGATGTTATCAGTGCTCCGATTTATCACGTTCGAATGTATATTTACATCAAGTTTCTGGAAGCAATTGCATTAATGTTGTGATCTAATCATCGGTGAACAGGCGAGAAATAATGTTTACTCGACTTGTATTTATAGTGTCATGTAATCATGAATTGTTGACACTCATCATCGTCTGTACACTAATATGTCAATTTCGACTTGTGACACTGGTAGAATGTCGACGGAAGAGAAATATTGAGTTTGAAAACACGGATAAATTTCCGTGGTTAGGGGAGCCAACACAGAAATCTGGGGACGACTAGACTAGTAGAGTGGTTTATCAAGACGTCCGTGATGGAGTGGCAATCCTAAAGAGCATAATGTAGAGTTTGGAGCAGATATCACAGTGTTAGTTTCCAACCCTCTCCACATTGTCTGGGTCTGAGTTTCATTAAGACGGCTGTCGGTACCACTGAAAAACTGTTGACGGTGACTGATCGATCTGCATGAAGTGGTCCATTGTAACTACCAATGTGACTGCATCTTACATCCGAATGGATGTAAGGTAAACAGCTGGTTGGTTAGATAATGAACACTCTTTTGTGTACTCGTCTGACTTGTTCGAGGCATTCGTGATCTCAATGCATTGTCATAGCAACAACAAATATTGATAAATGAGTGAAAATTTCACGTGTATCGATTCAAGTCAGTTCAACTCAATCTATCGATGTGAATTCGGAATTATTATATTGTCCGTTTTGAAATGCCAAGCGGCATTTTGCTTGTGCAGGCAATAAATGAGCAGTAATTTATCTGCTCGAACTCTGATAAGACGAACGGGAGAGAAAACAAACGACATAGACAGGCAAATATTTAGGCGGATATTTTGGTTTAATTGTGCAAAAGACTCACAACGTGCACTGGGGGATGACAATAAATAGAAGTGAGCAAATAGTCAATGGATGGATTTGATAAGCAGAGCGGTAATTTCAAGTTTGGTTGGGAAAGTGAAACGTCAGAAGATAGTTTGTTTGCAAATTAGTCTTGGGCACCGAGGTGTTTAGATACAATGTGTTGAAATGTTTGAAAATGTTGGTTGGAGTTAACTGTTGATAGATTGGTAGACTCCCGGCTTTAGTAATTACCATACGCTCTTATTTCAATCATATTGCATGAGAAATAAGAGGGATATTTGAATGACCATCAGAATCAGTTCTGAGTAGTTAGGTTCCGTTTTCCTTCTCGGGTTGGGGGACTGACGAACAATCAGTAATGCAGTGGTCCTTTCGCAGAGTACATTGAAAATTCGGATTCTTGTCAGGTGTGTAAATTTTACATGCAAGCAAAATCAGTTGTGCATGTGACACGGAGCATTTTGAAAAGTACCAGCTGATTGTGAGTGGCTGTTGATGTGGCCTATTTAGGAATATTTATTTGAAAACATACTCTGTGAAGTATATAGATTTGGATGGTAGAATAGGACAAATTCACTTGAATAGAAAAATTAGCATGTTGACGTGACTTTACGTGATCCTGATTCAGTCAGGTGGTCTAATGGATAGTGGGTTGGGAAGCTCGATACTGAACTCATTCTCAATTTGCACATATTCTTTCTCCACTTGACTAGTACGAGCACACTCCGTATCGCAAGATTTAAGAAGGGACAACGCAATATTCCTACCTATCTTACTGGACGCACTGATGTCGTCAGAACCTTCGAAAGCGACCAGATTTTTAGCTCATGATGTGGACAATTTTTATTAAGCCAATGCTGTAAAGACATACATAGTTGAAGAGTGGTTGGTGAGTGTCATGAACTGCTAGAGACGAAATGATCTCAGTTGGGACGCACATCACGGTGCTCACTGAGAGGTCAAGCAGGTGCACCAGACAAGACATATGCATGGACGGTGCAACAACCCTGGAACATGTCATGGGGTGACCAACACATTCGTCGGTCAACGCCGAAGCCAGGCCACTGAAGCGAAGCTAATGAAGTCAGCTGCTGTGTTTATTTCATATATAACGCCCTATTAACAATACACTGGACACTTTTGTCGTGCCTCATCGCTGAGTCTTTTGCAATCAGTCGGGATAGCTTGAGATCGTATTATTCAACGTTACAACAGTGAGTAGGCTGTCTCACTGTAACGAGGGCTGTATGATGATAGGTTTGCAATGAGATGACATTTGTATACTCGTAGTATAGTCAGTTGTTTTATTGAGGACAGCCAGATTTTGAAACTAAAGCAAAAGCTTTTGCGATTTGTCCCGATGGTTCAGAAGAATTTAGTTTCAGGAGTTACCTAAGTACAGTATCAGAGCCGATGGAAATGTATACACCACGTGAGACAAATAGTCATTGCTATGAATTGAGTGACTGCGACGGAGTATTGTTTTGGCTGTACTTCCAACATTGGCGTTGTTGGCTATGCACAGAGTCTTCTACTCACTCCAACCAACACGACATTGTTTATTGCAATGAGGCGGTTGAACGCAGAATTGATCCCGCTCCAGAATCTCAAACCCCATCGAAATTGTGACGTTCGTCCGATCTATCTCATTTCTCGTATCCACATTTCTTCCGTTGAATTTCAAACTCGTCTACTATGTATTGTTTGACCGGCTTCATTGCTGTTCTTCACGGTGATTAATATGTGTATTATCATCCCAGTCGTTGATTGTATTTGTCTCTGGTTTGTCACATTTCATAAAGTGAATCTTGATTTTTTGGCAATTTAGTTTGTTGCATTCATCCGTAGTAAAACGATGATGTCTCAATTTTCTGTCCCATAAAACAATAACCGGACTTGACGTGAACCGAATTCCCGACATGACACATCTGATGGAATTCGGTACAAACTATCAAAAGAGGATGGTGTTTGGTTACAAAGAAACATTGCTCTGAATTGAAAGGTGTACCGAACATGCACTAATTTGCCGAAAACTCTTGATTGAAGTTGCATTTTGACTGAGCACTTCCACTACCGGCTGTCAGTTATATTCGTCTTGGAGTGTACCATTTGTTGAACAGTGTTTGAGCGTTGTATAAGCGTTGCGAGTGAGTTGTCCACATGATTTATGCATGTGTAATAGTTAGTGTACTATCAGACAAATAAATGGATATGGTGATTTTAAAAACCCGATCCGAACTGCTCATGTATGCTTGTTCAGGGACAAAAGTGGACGACTGGAAGGTTGGCGTTGTTGTTCAGAACGGAGACATGAAATGTGGCGTGGCTATCGTACGTGATGCATCACACTTTAATGTGCATGTACTCGTCTTTCAGTATCGTCTACACAGGAGACGTTTGCTGAACACTAGTCATTTGGCTAATTCAGTTTTATAAGAACCCGCCAAATTTATCATTAATGCATCTGACCGAACACCATATTCCGAATATCATGTATGGAGGAAGAACGCATTCACAACGATTTATGTAGTGTTTGTGTTGTGAAGTGGTGTAAGTTCTTATACAAAGCTGTGTTTGTCAGTCAGAGCGTTATAACCCTGGAACATCAGGTCAACCTTGACGGCAAATACGAACACAATTAAAAGTCTGTTACTGAGTCCCTGTAGATCAACCAATCGACCGTATGGTCTACAAGACGGAACTTAGTCCCTCTTGGTTGATCAGATTTCGATTGATGTATGGTAAGATTCACCACTACTCTATTGAGATAATGTTCGTAGGATCGTTTACTCTCTCACTCTTGCTTCCGCACCCACCAACTCATATATATAGATTCGTGTGATCAAATCGTGTCTCATCAATCTGCACTCCACAATCCAGTTGACCGCCAATTATTTGTCACGGGTAATCTGTGTTTGGTATAGTAGCGTTACTTCGGGTGGAGTGATGCCTGAATAAATGAGCCGTGTTTAATTAACGTCGTGTAGTCTCGATGTGTGCATGACCGACGATAGGATATCAGTTCATTCACTGCCGATGAGTGGACATCCAACAAACATAGATACACGGTACGTTTTTTAAAATTATTTAAGCTGCCTATCTTGCGCGAATGCTGGAAGGATAGACGTGTCAGCTGTTCAAGAAACATGTAAATCACAGACAAATGGTTGGCATTCCCAAGACAGAAAAATACCAGGCTGTCAACCTGAATTGGCTTAATTCGGTTCCCATTACTCCCAATCTAACCATCTGTTTGGGCTGGACGAGCTCAAGTCTTCTCTCTGTAAATATATCCTCACGGTCATTTTGGCTAAAGTGGAGCGGACATTAAGCGGTAGCTGATACTATTTACGTTTGTCACTGATGTAGACTCTCAGGGTTTGTTCTGTTGAATGGCCGTACTACTAAATCGATACGAGGACTGAGTTTCGAGGAAACTCTCTTTTGGCAGAAGTTGTTGATGCATTTATAATGAAGACTCATTGCTATCACTTATCCGTTTGTGTCTGTTCCGATCAATCCTTTCTTTAATTAGTCTTGTGGTGCATTGTGTCGTTTTTGCCCATGACTTTTTATCCAATGCAGCTGCCCACTCTCCTGAAACCGTTTTGTGTTCCTATTGATAACAAATTGTTATCCGTAATATCTGCCGTTTATCCGTACTTTTGTCAAGCGACTGGCAGATACATCTGATTTTAGTGAATGACCTGATCTTGTGCCAGCTAACAACAACCGTTAGCTTCATTTCGTCCGGTATTTTTCACCGAGGTTTACAGTTATCCAATATCGGTATTTTTGATGTGAGGTTTCTCGAGTTATCCTCATGTACTGCTGGGTAACTTGCTTCTCCTAGTCAACACTGCCTCATATAAACTCAATTCCAACGAATCATACAGCTGCTGACCTTGGCATCTTGGAGCTCTTATGGTTTCTGGCGTTCCGTAACATCTTTTCTGCGCTACTTATCCGTTCAGGTGTGCACTAAAAGTAACATTCGTCTCCCATTATCATACAAGCAATTCTTTTTCAACATTCTTGGTTGCAGGCGCTGGTATAATGGAACAGGTGGCTTTAATTCTGGATTGAGCAGAGCCAGCGATACAGAAAAACATCTCCCTGTTCTCCATGCAGAGAGGGTTACTCCGAACTAATTCCGAACTCTTGTGATGGCGTGTTCGTTCTTTCAGGTAAAATATAATAAAGATTTTCATAGATGACTTTTTCCCGATAGAAATTGTTACGGTTTTTTAATACTGACTCCGCATTGCATTTTCAATGAACATTGAGTGAGCGGTGGTCCGTTGTCCGAAATCAACTCTTCTGGGATTTCCTATCAAGATAAATGGAATGATAGTTAATTTGCGACAGCATATGTTCCTATTGCCCTCATTAACTTAGCCCCAAACGAATCCTTCACATGCTTCTCATTGTGCTTAATTTTATTGATAAACTGTGATTGCTTGATATCTGAAAACAATTTCAACCAAAGTTTTGTCTCAACAGCTAATATTTTACTGTCATTCCGAACCTATTAAGGAATTCCTCTACCGGTCTGAATAACGGTTTGTTCATTGGCAGATCTCAGATTGTGATTTTGACATACTTGATGGCTTTTAAAGCTGGTTTATTAATCGGGGTAGCGGTAGCTATGAAAACAACTTTGATATGTCTGGTTTAGATGGATTCCTCATGATAATTTATTCGGGAATTTGTGAGACTTAGAACAAACGAAAGTGTTGTTTGGAGCAAAATGATAATCAGGATAACTAAATACGCCTTTGGTTGAGTAAGTTATATGACACGAAAGGAAAAAAACATCTCACGCAATCAAAATTCCACGTGTTAAAATTAGTGAACTGATACGTACCATGACTCCCATGAGAAGACAATTGTGATCGGCTATGACTTTGCATGATACCCTCGAATGTAAGGCAAATCTCCGCTCAGCGCAGTCATTTAAAATGTCACACATTTTTGAATTGAATCCTATAAAAAATTTACAACCGAATTTTACCGTTGAAAAGTCGGCTCATTGCTTTGTGTTCCATGTTACTAGCAAACAAAATTTAGAGACTTACAGAACAAGCCTGGTGCTTTTTTTACATAGCTTTGGTCGGTACACTCTCTGTCAAATCGCCTAAGCTACTCCGGTTTTTGCGAAGTAAACACTGTTCCGTAGAAGTAACGACCTCGAAATATGTTATGGGACAAAAATAGATGGGGCAGTTTGTAGTGGCCAATCTCCACTGATCAGATAATCATTAGTTATGTAATTTGCACCGTCCTGTCCTAAGCACACTGCATTTTACAGACCTACTATAATAGGATAAACACACATTTGCAGAAAATGTAAGTTTATGCTGTAGAGGATTTAGTAGGCATGACTTAAGCTCAGCTCACAATAGGCTAAATTCGGATATATTTTTATGAGGGCAAAAGAAAAAACAAGGCTTACGACATACATTTCCTTTTTGCCGTGATAAAACTTCAGCAATTCTGAACAAAGGAACCTCCGTTAATACAAATCGTGTGTTGACACATCCATGCACGCTGAGCACCACAAACTGTTCGGTCCATTTATCACACATTAAGATAACTCATATTGCCTCACCTTGTGAAAATGCAAATTTAAAGTATTGCTTTCTTTGGTGTTAGGAGTGCCAAAAATGAGGTTTATGTGAGATAAACATGAACAACTAATTATGAATCATATTTAGGTTATACATTATTCAGTAAAATTTAAATGATTTTACAGGAGTTAAATGATTTCATCAGTCAGCACAAATTACGAATAAATTTAGCTCAAATAGCAAACCGTGAATCACCGTTCCAATGTTTTTTGCTCGTACTTGAATTACTTTGGCACTCTTGTTGCAGTCACCTTAGTTTTGGTAGACCGGATAACCAGTGTATTCATCGGCCAACATTTTCCGGAAGCACAGCAGCATTAGACACCTACTACTTATCATATCATACTTTGTAAAATTGTAATGTCATATGTGAGTTTGAAGCAGGCTGAGTATCCGCACTGTTCTAGTTGGCGCTGTTAACACCAGCAATGATCTGTGGACTGTTGAGTCCGAGATAAGCAGCACAAGAAACTTGTATGTACACCTGCGTTTCATTCCAAATGTTTGTATGGGTTATACTTAATGGACGGTAATCGTCTACTCAGGCGTCCCATGGTCACGTCCATCCTTTTTGGAAGATGTACCATCGTCGGAGAACGACTGGCAATCCGCGCTGGTGTTGCTTACTGAGGCAGACAGTTTGGTCACACCACTTCAATCGAATCCTCATAAACATTCGTTTTTACAACCCTTGAGCTATTTGCCAGAAAGCTTGAATTAGGATGAGACTGCTTTAAACCCTGAGGCGAAACACACTCGATGCACCAGGACACTCTGAGTCAAAGTGTTACGTTACTTAACAGAAACATGAAAATTTAAATCTATTATACAGTTTTTTTCAACAAATTAATTAATATTGTTGATGCCTGAAATACAAACGTATCCAACTGGAATTTGATGAGTGAAGAGGGACAAGAGATTAATGACTATGAGATCATTTCGATGGTAAAATAAATTTTGTAGCGCTCGCAGCGATCCTGAAACCAGATGTGTGAAGGTATGAATATTAAAATATGGTAATAGGGTGGGGTTTCCATGCATCCAGTAAGTGAAGTTCATACAGAACGGAATGAACATAATTGCAGAGTGAGAAAAAAGTAGAAATCTACTAGCGTAAAAAAATTGGCGCATGTACAGAAGTGTTTTGATAAGATGTGATAACATATAAGTGAGCGTTAAATAAAACTAACTGAAGTAAGGAAGATCCGTAGTTCGATAACAACCTCCGAATAATTCCCAGAAATTCAGCAAAAGACGATGGATTACCAGTTTTGAAGAACACAGGTTTACATGCTGTGTGACCAACTTCTGAAGAGTTGACCGCAAGTGTGTAGTGGACAAGTTGGTATGTGCTAGGCCCTCTTCCACCAACAATTTAAAATGCTTTTCCTGAAGAGTAACCGAAGCGTGCTGCTAACAGGCAACGAACCAAAGAATGCAGCGGGATTTGGAAACAAACCGTATATTTTCAGCAATGTTTGGAAACATGATAAGTAGTTAGCTTTAGCCTGGTCTGAGACAAACGGCAGCATTCAAGAGGAGAAAGAAAAGAAGCAGGAGGTGGGCTCCAGCGCAATCGGCGACATTCAAAGGCGCGCCAAGCAAAAAGTGCATGGAACTTTCCAGTGTGCTAAACAACGCCCGAATAGGTCCGGGTTAAATGACCTTGAAAAGTGGAATGGTAGATAAGTCGTTAATTGCACGACTGCAGAGTTCATACCAAGCCTGCTATGGCAGGCGTACACAGAATCATAAGTACAGAACATGCAAGGTTGAAAACACGGTTTCAGCCGGGATCTTCAGAGAAGCCAAACGACTGCTAGTCATTGCAAGTGCGGTATTTAATCGCAGAAATTCAGACTTTTAACGTCATTAAATGGTGAATGTATTGCGAAATTGCGGGATTGCAAAAGGCACCCAGTTGAAGAGTTTCTGTTCGGTAACAAAACCAACCAGTCAATGTTAGCAACGTATACAAAACCAGTTCATCTCGCTTGCGTGTAATGAGTAATAAACAAAACATTATATCATAATAATGTCCTCCAGACAGAGAGCTAACTAACTAAGCGCCAATGAAGATAAAGATTCACTGGCTAATTGTTGTGCAACCGGAGCTGGTGGAAAACCTCTGGGAAGTAGGCAAAGAAGACCAAGCGGTAGAACGAGTTTTTGACTGAAAATCCCGCTGTCTGTGCTGTACGAATTATATAAGCACGTGTTTGGTGAAAAGTGACTTCATTCAGACTAGACAGCTCTTTTTCTTAATTTTTAAATTATTTACATCAATCTCGCAAGTCGTAGGAATGATAATATCCAAATACTTCAAACAATCAGAATGGGGTACTTGCGTTCCTTGCATAAGAACAGCGAGGGAGCTGACCATAACATGATTGAGCCAACTAATATTGAAGACAGAAAACGGTACATTCAGATATTTGTCAGAAAACAGACTGATAACGAGAAAACCAAAGTATTTTGTCAAATATTTTCTGACAACACTCCTGAGACTGTTTCGTCTGCTAATGAAGACATACCGGGAATATGAAATAGAAAACCACACTCACTGGATTGAACAAAATAATAATTTGGTTGATGAGACATGATCATAGTCAAAACCTATGGGGACTCGGTGCTGTGACCATCTGCGGTCTGCGTTCATTTTTACCGCTTCTGCATTCTGATAGCAATTGCCTTAGTTACGTGTACCCGTTTACATGTAGTAAAACACTTCACCAAGGACGAGGTATGCCAGAACAGAGTCACTGGCGCGTTGGAAATAAAAACTCACTAAGCCTACCTGAAAATGCTATATCTTGGCTTTCATTGATTGTTACTTGACTATACAGTCAACTGGGAATTTCAGTTAAATGCCACTAGGATTTTCACCGGATTACAGATTGGTGACTAACCCTCATGTTTAGGTCAAACTAGAAATAAACCGGCATATTTGGTTGATAAACAATGGCAGATAGTGAGCGGCGACACTACTACAGCATGATAGATCCACGGCCGGCAGCAAAATTTCCTACTAAAATGTCACATAGGGTGCTTTATCACAGAAATAATAAAACAGAAATGATCATAGGCTAACGAGCTTCAGTGACACTGAAAACTCTCAAAAACATATTCCACCTATGCGATCATAACTAAACAACAGGCAGCCTAATCAGTTTATGTTGTTTTCTATCTGGTCGCCACTAATGCTCATGCCTTTTTCGTTCAATCCATTATATCGTCGCCTGGATGGAAGAAACAGAGCTCCCCTTGCATCCTTCTAAGACAAGTCTCAGTGACGTGATTTCTAACGCTCTTTTCACACAGATCACACATGAACAGTGAAGGGTGGAGGAAACACTGAGGGGCAGTTAGCTTTGGTTAACCGTTCAGGACGTGGCAGGGTGAAGGACTCCGCTTTGGCTTTCGAATCACCCACTCGCTTTGCAGAACAGATCACCTAAGTGGATTTCGCTGAATACAACTAGTCAGTTACTCTGTTCTTACAAGAGCTCATCATGTTTGCGTCATTGTCTCTTTTGACTGTACACCATATCCACGATACCGTAGACCGTTGGAACATATCATGAACAACGCAATCATTACGAATTCTACGTAAAAATAGCACGACTTTATTTCGTAAGGTGACCTAAAATCCCATACAGGGCTTCAGCGACAGATTAAAACGTTAGCCCCTCGAAATTTTCCTGTAATAAGTTCTTGTGTATCAAATCGATGACGGTCTGATTCAGAAAAACGAACTCATTCATTCTAATTAACCTAAACCTTCATCATCTTGTTATCCTTGACAGAGCTGTCTGTCACTGCTACCCAACTAACACAAAGTTCTGTACGCATACGTTTCGTTCAACTTTCAATGGCGAAACAAAGACTCACCGGTTTACCTTTCATTTTCTAGTCATCCTCCAAATTTGGGGTGGTCTATTTTGAGCATTCCGTGTTTGATGAAGCTGTGCTGGGGAGCGCAGTTTACTGATTAAAGGAATGAGTTTCATTCAAAAAGGATCAGGTAATCAATCAAAGAAAGCAATGTTGCTAGTAACAGTTTGCTACATTCACCCTGGCTTGATTACTACTCAGCTGTTGAGCAAATAAAAATACACTAAACTGTGAGTGAGGACAGTGCTATCGACAAGTCAACTGCAGGCCTGCTAACCGAGGTTGATTGCCTACTGTTTTTCTCTAAATCTTACATCGACGCACTTAGCTGCACTCTGTACGTGGTCTGATTGCTCTAGTCAACTCGTCAGACTAAGAGCACTTACTGCTACAGGCGGACAGATTATCCTTACGTCTGGTTGGGGAGAGCGAAGCACAATAGTTAACCAGTAAAATTTGTGGGCAAGTTTCACGAGAGACCTGAAAGTGAGCACCCGCACACATGAGGAGCGCTTACTTTCGATCACAATCACGCTTCTTCATCGTTTTTGTGAGAAGATGCAGCGCCGCGTTAGAGACCTTGATTCGCGGAAAGGCAAATATGAACGCGAAATTGTGAGATGAGTTTAATCGTCATTCGAAACATGCAGTTGTGCGTGCAGTTAAGACGGAACTCCAAGTGACTAAAACACTTTCTCTAAGCTGGCCCCACTGGAACAGAATACACACCCATTCAGGTTTGTCACATGAAGCGCCCTTCAGGAAACGCAAAGGATTCTATATATGGAGATCTACGGCGTATGAACGGTAAGCATGCTGGTACTGAAAATTAATTTTATTTGTTATATATTTCTGCTTTGGAAATAGATAATGGCTGATTTTGTAGATTGCTGTAAGCAAATGTTAGTCTTGAAACGTAGGATCCTGAAACGGCATTTCTCGTTTGTGTTTGCAGCTGCAGAATGACGTTGTTTGCTAACCCTAATCGAACAGGAGGCCTGAGTGTGCAGCAGCACTATGGTCACTATCCCCCACATCATCATCATCATCATCATCGTAGACAACCATACACCTGTGGTTTGCTCTGGAGCTTAACTGCCACACAGTCGTGGAGATAAAAGCAAACTCCAGTTAAGAAAAAGAGACGGTAATGAACAGGATCTAACTACTAAAAACTACTGCCCATGCCCAAACATGTAACATCAAGGGACCTAGACCTTGCGGTCAAAC
>LUCH01004866.1:13597-48141 GCA_013368495.1 Paragonimus heterotremus
AACAAAGTGGAGTGTGATCGTGTATGTGATGTTCAATAATTGTGGATGGCAAATCGTTTAAATGACGAACATTTGCTGAATAAATGGTTTCTTCATATTGTACAACTGTTCTGATATTCATACACCGAGTGTTCGTACCTATCTATTAATAGGCGGGAAACAACAGAGGACTCTGAGTTAGCACCACCACTCACATGTCTTGTGTTTGCATTCACATTTCGTCCACCATGTACGGATTCACAATAATGTTAAGGTAAGCGAAATTCGAAACTCACAATGCTTTTAAGTTAGCGTTTTTACTAAGTAATAAGTATGAGATGAGTATGCGTACAGTGAACAGCGAATTGACTGAAACTCAGAATTCTGTGAGAAATTCCACTACATTAGAACGTTTGGTATTTAAAATAGGACAGTGCAACATGAAGAAAATCGAACTGCATGTCTTGTTATAACACATCTGCAGCCCATTCGCAGTCTCCAGTGTAAGCAGAGAGCTATACGGTGTCCGTCAATATGCGTACAGAATATATGTAGCACTACTCATGAGAACAACACATAACTTCCCATCCTCTTGTTGTTCGAATTAAATCATCCTCTAGATACTAACTGTTCTTCTTTACCAAGAAGAAATGGATGACGTCGTTTGGGCTATCTGGCCATAAATCTCATGCCAAATTTCGACGTGAGTTTGACGACCCGGTTAATTGATACAGAGCAGTGAGCCGGCAGGAGCTGTAGTTTGCAGAAAGCTTTTGCTGAGTTTAGACATTTATGGCGATATATGCAAACGCAGCCAATCCGTCTAGCGAGCCAGTCTGACCAGTAGACCACAAACTTTGGAGTATGGAGAACACAAGACAACAAACTGGAAGTGCGCTCAGAGAAATTCAATAAATGGATCATTCACATTCACTAGACAGTGAAGAGGTCGCAACACGCAATAAACGTGTGAGGAAATCTTATTCATGGACGCTATTTAGGGATCCTGATGTGTTTTCTGAACAAAATGCGCTAGAAGCGTCTCCTACATCATTCTGAGTTTTATCTAATCTGTTTTCTGCTGCAGGCTTAATAATTATTGAGAAACAATAAGCTCTCATGTGATGTGAGTAAGAAACATTAAACCGTATTACGTTGATGTTTCTCATTGTACAACATAATTGTGTGCATCTCATGTTGAAATATTTTAAACCATGCATATCTACTTATTGTATTACTTGTTTCTTAAAATTCTACCCACATCCTACTTCACCATTTTGACCATTGTCATGTGTATTTATCTATTACAACATATACTGTTAATATTTCTACTTTATCTTTTGCATTAGAATGATTTCTGTGTCTTCCCCAGAAATGTATCTCCTGAAGTCACAATTTTGTGATAGATTTGACACTGCCTAAGATAGACAGCTGGTGTAACACTAAATTATTTGATGACTGGTGAGTATTATTTGTCGTGGTATCACTGATTTCGACGTCCTCCATTGTAATCCAGAAGCGAGTGAAAACTGATGGAGATTTAGACGGCCCGCTTGCTGTGTGATGTTCCAAAACTCAGTTGCATATTTTACCTAAGTTGTTAAGAACATTCGCATGATGTATGCTGTTCCACTGTTTGTTCACATGTCGTGTGGCTGTATGGCACAAAAGCGAAGCACACACACTTCCGATGAACTCATTCGTCGATGGCCGGTCTGGAATCTCTTGGGTTAACTTTCGTGTCGGTGCCGTTTATAACAATGTGATGGACCACTTGCACATTCTGTCTAATCGATACTCGGGCTCTTTTCCCAACGGCCATCTGGTATTTCATGTCTGGTGAATTTGTACTCAGAAAAGGCGACCTAGTGCGTCGTGCATTAAAATATCACGAGTGTATATTTTTGTCCCAGTAACGACCAGTTATTTTCCACCTCGTTGGCTGTATCAAGAAAGGCTTTTGTGGAAAATAAGACATACGACCATGGGTCAAACATAATAATATCATCTAGCATGTTCAGTGACCAATTTACACGAACAAACTGAATGAACTTTAATTGCTGTCAACCGGTGTTACGATTTTTTGCATTCACATACGTATCGTGTATTTCGACGTAGGGTAGTATTACAAGACGGCAGCTGGAAAAGGAATGGATGTGTTCAGTTTGAATACACTTTGAAAATGTCCAACAGAATAAAAACATTAATAGCAGACAGTTGTAAATAATTTCTTATTGGTAAGGCAAAATGAGACACTGAGCCAGACTACTGTCGGCAGATGTTATTTTTAGAGCACGACATAAATTCTTCTTATTTCATGTCTAAATGTCCCTACCGTGCCAACCTTTTTCTTGATAGGAACTCCCGGCATACCTAACCCAGGTTTTCAACCCAACATTTCACGTTTTGCTTATGCTCTAGTCGCGTAAGGTTGGATGTAACAACCACTGCGCAAGAACATACGAAATATTACTACAACCTTGCAAAACCGGTCTTCTGATTTCCTTATTCGTAGCCATAACTGGGAAAGGATATTTTATATACTGATGCGAAAGTTTCACTTGTGTATTTCCTTCTAGCCAAATGCTGTGCTGACTCAGAACTAGATGGACTCATATCAGCTAAGAGTATTATACGCACCAAGAATATCACTCCGCTATATTACCAAATACGTATGCAAACCTTGCCAAATTTTATGTTCACGTTGGTTTCAGCAGCGTTGCGTTTATCAACCTGGGTTTTATTGTTCACATTTACTATTACTGTCTAATCACGGAATAATCTGGAATCGTGCGAAATAAACCCACAAATGTGCCGTTTTTATGCCAGTAAAAACACCATGATCAGCATAACGTGTAGCGACAGGATAGAAATATATCTTCACGTTTCTGGATGGTCATTTCCAATCAAATGTCATATATATTACTCAACTCGTGTTGTTCTCGTTGCAACACTTGGGCGACCGTATGGAATACATTCGTCATTTCCTTACGGTGTCAGTGAACTACAAAAAAGCATCCATATGCCAACGTATACGAAATCGCTGAAAATGTCCAGGGTACTCAATGAATTCATTCTTTTGTTTTGCAGTCGAGGGAGTAACTCAGCGTTGGAGAAAACAACGAAATGAGCACACGGTTTCATTCGCAAGATTTGTATGCATTGAAGTATACATCGGAAAAATAATTTCCCCTGTTAATAATTGATGTTTCATCCCAACACCCAGTAAACATTCCGACAAAAAGCAGAGCCGGTCCGACTCTGGCTAGAGTCGGAGCGGAGTGAGCCAGAGTGGGATTCCTGTAGGCCAGAGTGGGATCCGTGTAGGCCACGTGCGCTAACGACACCTTCCTTACATTCCTAGTTATTCGCTTCAACAACTGAAGTAGTTCGAAACTCGCCATCCAACGCCTACGACCTACTGACACCAATCTGTAAGTTTCACCGAATTCTGCTCTTAGAGGTCGAACTTATCTGTCAAAAAGTTGTCAAGCCAATTTAACAAGATCATTTTTGTAATAAAACGTTCACTCCGAACGCCTTCAAATGATCTAACGTGGACCGATATGTAGATGGACAATGGAGGCATCCTATAACTCTCCAAATTGCTCTTACTACGGACAAACCACACAACGAATAAAATACTACCGTAAACATCTTCTACTTGATCGCTCAACACGTAGAAGTTAACAGCAAAGCCAGAAGTACCGCAACAAAATAGTACATGTATATTTCATACAAAAAATGATAGGGTCCAAGAAGTGAAGACAATGATTTCGCGTCAAAAGTTGTCAACATGTGAAGTCATAACACGAATCAACAGGACTTGTAACAAACATGGCTTCACTACATCCAAAATCAACTTTCTGTGAAACACGCATTAAAGACGCTCACGTGGCATCTACAGTTAGACTGATTCTGACAAATATCCACTTCACGTCAATGATTTCGCGTTAAAAGTGGTCAACATGTGTAGTCATAACACGAATAAACAAGACTTGTAACAGACATGGCTTCACTGCATCAGAAAGTCCAATGTGCACGCACGAATCTTTGAGGAGCACCTTCTTCGGGCGAGTTCTTGGAGTGCTGCCCAAGGTACTCCGATCTAAAGGCATTTCAGGAACGAGCGGCTTCAAAAACGGGATAAGCAGCTCCATATCAGCGGCCGTTAGGGACTTGGCGTGAATGGAGCATAATATCAACGCGTCAGGAATGGTTGGGGAAATTACATTAACAATTGAATATGTTGTTCACAGAACTCACAAGAACCGTGTGGATTGCGCATCGCCACAACACGTGAGGCTGGACACATCTCCTTCAACACTGTGTGTCCATAGATCACAGTTATATTTCATAATCAATTCTTGTACATTTTGTACACATCTCTTGTTACCTTCAGCTGTACGCTTGTTTGAAACCATCAGAAATCAATTTTTGAATTGAATCCTCAACACGAATAAACGGTGCGTACCGCTCATCATCTCTGTCTTCTTCATTCGTGTGCACTTTGGGCCGGTAAAGTGGTTGGACGGTGAGATATTTCAGCAGCGCGTATTAGCTGATCTGTCGACTCTCAAATTTTATCATATCACGTGGTTTTGTGGAATTATCTGTCGGTCGTCCAACGGATGTCATCCCAGGTCAGCAAGCGTAGGTTAATCAAAATTTGGTTCGAATTTTTTCGCTGTCATTGTATATTCACATTTTTGTCCTATTGGTGCCTTTACATATGATTACTGTTATTCGTTAGTAAATAATAATTTCGTTCCGTAATAAATTATCAGCTCAACAGTATTTATATCCGTTCTCTATTGTACCGTTTAACGCATCTGTTCGGCCGATTGTTATCTGATCAAATATCTGTTCGATTCCACAATTTACTAGCCTTACACTCTGCTCCGTTTCTCTTCATAATGACACGCGCGAGATCCATCAGCATCGGTGATTCAGTAATATCGAGTGTCTGTGGCCGTTTCGGCTGTCGCAAGACTGTTCAAAACGGTATGCAGTGCCAGACGTGTCTACACTGATACCACATTAAGTGCATCGGCCTCATGGAGGTCACATACACCCTGCTGGCTTCGTTAAAAAGCCATTTATCTGCATGAGCTGCCTTCTTCGTGAAGGTTGCATTTCATCCGGGACTGTATCCGCTCCGTTACCCTCCACCGCCAGTGGGCAGAAACATGACTCGCCAAAGTGTAGTTGCAAGAAGTCTGGAGACATCAGTGCAATGCCCATGGCCACAGTTAAAAAGCCCTGGTTGAAATCCTGACGGCTTTATCTGACATGAGGTCAGAATTGAACTCACTGAACTCACTGCTCTCGTCCTTCCAGGTGTGGCGGTTGTTCGTAAAGCAGTGGCTTTATCCACAGCACGAATCGAGGAAGCTGCGACAAATCTGAGGGACAAGGCACTCCGGGAGAGGAGGCTCATTTTGTGGGAACTATTTCCGACCACACCCTCTCGAGTTGAACAAGCAAGAGCGGTGTTAAACACCGCATTCCCTCCAGAATTGACAAGCTCAATTTCTGCCGGCAGAATTCATTCAAAAGCTACCAAGAAGTCACTTGGACTCCTTATGACGTTACCGGCGAAGATCAGCTGGGGGGAAGTACTGGACAAAGCAGTTCAGTTAAAGAAAAGTCACACAACTTTAAAAGGTGTCTCACTAGATCGCTCACCGCAGGAGTGGCAGAAACGCGCCCAAACTCAACTGTGTAGCTGCTTCTCCTGAGAACTGTGATTTTGGATTTTGAAATCCATAGCGACGTTGATCTATGAAAAAGCTTGGACACAACTACATACACAACAACAACAACACGGTACCGTCCAGGACAGACACCCCCATTGCTTGATCTTGTTATCATGAATGGAGCTCATCTGGTAGATAGAGTGGTCATCAGCCCACCGCTGGGACATAGTGACCGTATGTTACTTGTTTTCAATTTTATCTGTCACTGGCTCCAAAATGCCAAAACGAAGACTTCATTCAGAAACTTCCACAAAGCTGACGTTAGCGCACTGAGGACATTCTTAAGTGCACTCAAACTCATGTCTAACTCATTGAACACCAATTACCTTCCTTTCAAAGATGCCATTCACGAAGCTGATGAGTTTTTGTTCCTCGTAAACTGTGGAATTCCTCAGCTCGCCCATCACTTCCGCGAAACATACGTCGTCTTCCAGACTTACGTTCTCGTCTATTCTCTAAGCAAAAACCAACGGGCAAGCCGGAGGACCAAGAAGCCTTTCGCTTTGTACGAAATAAATGCAGGCGGGAAATGCGCCAACATACCAAAAAGGCACAGACAAAATTCCTATTGGTAGCTCGAGAGAATAAAAAGTTTTTCTTCAAGTACATGCGTCGACAGAGAAAAAACGAGCCCTCAGCGCGTCCTCTGCGGTTTCCCGACGGAGAAACCCACTCCAACCTTCAAGTGGTTGCTGAAATCTTCAGAGAATACTATTCAGCAATCTTCAGTGTGGTTCGGGCAACCTGGCATCCGATTCTCCCGAGGAGAAAATTCTAGTATCCACTCCAACGGCAGAATTCTCTGTGCTTGACGTTCAAGATCTCTTGCTTAAGCTCAACCCTTATTGTACGTTCTTCCGACGAACGTTGAGTGACGCACGTATAACCAACGACGCCAAATACCAGAATCAAATCAAGTCGCTGGAAATCGTGATACTATTGACACAAACAGTATAATCAATTACAAGGAACAAACCTCAAACCGTTTGCGTTCGTGGGATAAGGTACAATGGTTGGCCGCAATAGGCCGCCAGGGGTCCAAAATACACGACAAGCAAAAACACAGGCGACCGACAGGCAATGACGAACCGACGAAATGCGATCGGAAGGGTCAAATGCGTGTCTAAATAGCCGCCCTTCGGGCAGACCGATCAGTCAGCGACAGTTTCACGGCGGCCCATAGAAAGGCCGTATTCACAGGGGTGGGGAGAGTGAGAGTGACAGACAACAATGGGTGTGTGGGCAGGTGAATGAGGTTCAGTAATTGAGAGAGGCAGGATGAAACAATTGGCAAAAATAGACGCGGGTTGTGGGAATAACAAAAACAGACGTCCAGTTAGGCGGGGTCAAAGGGCAGAGTTCAACAGGGTCAATAGAAAGGAATTTTGACTCCCAAAATTGTCCTACACTTATATTGCAATGGGACCTGACGAGATCCATCCTAGGATCCTGAAAGAAGCGGCCCTTGGTTTGGCGGTGCCCCCCCCCATAGTCTGTTCAAACAGACATTTCGGACCATCACTCTTCCGTAGGCATGGAAAGAAGACATTGTCACACCTATATTCGAGGCTAGAGATCGTCATTCCCCTACTAGTGATCAGTCGATCAGCCTCACCACCATCCCAGACAAAACAATGGAGCGCCTGTTAAAACGCGCCATCCTTAAGCATTTTTTCTCGAATAATCTTTTCTCTTCTTCCCTGCATGGCTTTCTTCCAGACCGGTCGTGCACAAACAACATGGTTGTCTTCATGGATAGCCTGACAAAAGCCTTTAATCGTGTCCCACACGGTCCACTTGTACATAAGCTAGAAGCCTATGGGATCCAAGGAGAGGTTCTCCGCTGGATTACATCTTGTCTTGACAACAGGTCGGACCTTTCTTCTCCTTCTCCGAGCTCCACTGAAGCTTCTCAAGGATCCGTACTCGGTCCGCTGTTGTTTCTACCATACATCAATGACCTTCCCGGATGACTTAAAAATCTGGAATGTCTATGGCACCAGCGCATTGCAGATTGACCTAGACCGTAGTAAGGGCTGGTCAGAAAACTGGGGTCTCCCTCTAAACGACAGTAAGTGTGCATATATGTCGCTTGGACGGAACTCGGGGAACCTATTCGTGATATATAGTGCACAAAGTATAACGAACATCACGAAAGTGAACCTCAAAAACGACCTGGGGATTAGGCTATCAACTAGTTTGTCCTTCTCTTGTCACCACCAGATGGCTGCCAGAAAAAGATTTGGGACCCTTGGGATGATAAAAAGAGCATTTCCTCGGATAGACAGACATGCTTTTCAATCGCTCTACGGGGTCTATATTAGACCATTGCTTGAATACGCAAATCAAATCGTGTACACCGGCCTGAAGAAGGACATACTCGCCATCAAACGTGTCCAGCGGGTAGACACCAAAATGGTCATTGGTTCGGGGCGTTTATCTCATGAGTGTTGGCTGGAAATTCTTGATCTTTATCCACTTGAATTTCAAAGACTCCGCGGCGACTTGGTCCTTACGTACGTTTTCTTCCGCACAAGACTCGTGCACCAGTTATTTACCACAGTAGTTGAAAGCATTCGAGGGGGTCACGGCAAGAAGCTCTATGAGCTTCGATCTTCGGACCTTCCTTAGTCAACAGTTCTTCTCTTACAGGGTTAACAAACACTGGAACGACCTCCCGTCGGAGGTTGTCAGCTGCTCTTCTAGAAACCGCTTCAAAGTGTTATTATATTCTTACTTACTTAAGAAGTTGTTGAATTAGTATTTTTTCCTGCTTTTCTAGTTTAGTATTTCACTCCGTTCTCGGTATTTTCTGTAAACTCCTAGAGCGGTGCTACACCCTGTTTTCAATGACTGCCTTTCAGGTCAACAGAAAATCGCTGGCATCAAAACGGACAAACTGACTGCATCCGGGTGACTTGGGCATCTAATATCAATCATGTGGTCAAGTCGCTGAAGTCGCTGAAATCCGGTGCTGTCTTTCTTTCTTGTGGTGGTCTCTTCAGTCTAACGGACATTGACTTATCAGCCAGTCTTTCCTATTTTTACCGATGCATCTTCCGTTTAATTTATACGTATACCTTTGATCCTATCCGTCACCGTCACGACTTTTCTGTGATACTACGATATTTTTGGTCATTTTTATCAGTTGATTGATTAGTCCACTAAACTACCTGGCCATCATCGTCATTTTTAATTTTAATTCAACATAACAAAAGAAAGAACTTTCAAGTTCCCCTGATGGAGTAATGTTATTCTCCAAGTGGACAGAGATAGTAATAGAATGTAAAATGAAACCGACATTGAGAAGGCGCGCGTCGTATGCTTTTGAACCGCGGATAATCCTTGTCTCCTGCAATTGTGTTGCAGAGTCGGCAGTTTGTGCAATCTCCGAAGAAGATGCCCCAAGTGAAGACAAACTACCTGAACGAACAGTGACGCAATGTTCCATATTGTTCCTTCAGCCTTTTCCTACTTTTGTAGTAGTGTTACGAGTTCTTGACAAATGATTTCTGGCGAACCCTTGTTCTCCCTCTTATCGGATATACTACATTTCGGCGACCCTACCAGGAGTTGTAGAAGAGATTCAAAGAAGAAAACGAAAGGAGGGGTAAATGCCGATAAAACAGACGAGAGCCGATCAAAACCCGTGCGAAGAATGTACGAGTGTCGCAATGACAGAAGCAGTGAACAAAGGCGGTGGGGTATATCTCTCTTTCCCAGCCAGGAGCTGCACCGCCTCCTCTACCGATGCCAGAGAAGTTTGTTCTTGGGTTGCCGTATCGACGGTGGGAAGCATGGCGAAGCTGTACGTCGATCAGTTTCCCGTTACCCGACGAAAAATGGTCCTCCTCTGTCTACTGTCGGGCGGGGCGCTGGACATTGTTTTGAACAGTCAGGTGATGAACACCGAGGTCAGTGATATGACATTCTAAGGGCTCCGCCAGTTACTTGACTCGCCTAGGTTGCCAATACAACGGAGAGAACAATTTCAAAGCAGACGAAAACAATCAGGTGAGAGGGTGGTTGCATTTGTGAGAGATCTGAGATACCTCGCCGTGCGAGTATATGACAACGAGTCCATCCAAGAACGAGACAAACGAACGTTGGAGTAGTTAGTCATTTGAGTGTCCAGCGCAAACATCAAGCGCGAGCTTTTGCTGCACCCTCCGATCGCTCCAGACGCGGCGCTGAAAACTGCGAAAGACCTAGAAAGAATGGGCGCCGTCCTTGAGACTCCGGCAATACCGTGTTTCACGCTTCGCCACGAATGACGTTTCTTTTGTCAGTCGTCAGGCTTGGCACCGAAGGCAGACAGAGTTACAGGGGTCCTCGTATGCCGGCCCCCGTTCATTATCGATCACAACCCCCATGTGGAACCTGTCACCGCGGTTGGAACAATCGGCCTTAAAATCTGTGCACCGACGGCGGCAGTACGTAACTTCAGATGAACGAATTTGCGACGCAGTATATATTCCACGAGCCATTAGTTCAAGTTTAACTTCAGCTTTTGCCATAGAGTTAACGATTGCAGATGCAACGGTCGCAGGGCTGTTAGATACAGGGTCATCTCGTAGGTTGATTAGATCAAATGTTACCAGGAGACTCGGCTGCTACAACCTAGAGCCCTGTAGTTGGAAGCTAATCACCGCTGACGGCTGGGCCATGAGTACTCAAGGATCAGTGGCAATCATAGTAAACTTAGCCAACCAGACGCTCCGACACACATTCGTAGAGACCCCACACATTCCGGTCAGTTGCATGGTCGGGATTGACCTCTTAAAGCGTCTTGGATGCTGAATAGACTTAGCACATTTCCAGCTGCTTACACCCTCATGCACGGTGCTCCTTAGATCATTGTACGACCATGACGGATCCGAGGTTACCCCACAGGTCACCCCGGGGAATGCCGGATCACAAGTCGAAACGTTACTTAAAGCCTCGGGGTGCCGTGATGATAATCCAAGCGCAGTTAAGTTGAGGAGAGTGATACACGATCACACTAAGGCGTTTGCTTAGAGTAGGAACGACCTGGGGCGAATGGGCGTGCTGAGACACAAAATAGACAGGGGAAACGTCCCTCCCATTAAGGCACCACTCAGAAGAATCCCAGTGGCCTTACAGATAGAGGTGTTCAATATGATAGATGAGGTGCTGCAGAAAAACGTAATCCAGCCGTCGAACTCACCATGGGCCTCTCTTATTTTGTTGGTGAAGAAGAAGGACGGTGGCTGGTGACTATGTGTGGACTACGGGAAGCTAAACAATGTAATTACTAAGGACGCGTTCCGTCACCTCGTATTTATGACCTGTCCGACGCCCTGGAAATTTCCTTCTACTTCAGCACGTTGGATTTAGCCTCAGGCTATTGGCACGTGGAAGTAGAAGAATCATACCGGGCGAAAACAGCGTTTGTGGTGCCAACAGGACTGTGTGAATTTTACACAATGCCCTTCGGGTTACCAAATGCTCCCGCCACATTCCAACGTCTAATGCAACGGGTGTTGAATGACCTCATCCCTCATTGGTGCCTCGTTTATTTGGATGATGTTATTGTCTATGGGAAGACAAACGAAGAATACCTGAGAAATCTGTCCGGCCTCTTTGATAGGTTAGCGTAAGTGGGCTTGAGGCTCAACTCCGCTAAATGTCATTTAATGCAAATAGAAGTAACTTACCGGGGGCACGTGATTTCTGATGGCACCATTCGAACGGATCCGAAGAATACTGAACAGACTGTGAACTGGCCTGCGCCGCGGAACACTGAGGAGGTGCGTAGTTTCGTGGGCCTAGCCTTGTATAGTAGAAAATTCATACCGTGATTTGCAAGCATTGCTAGCCCGCTACATGCCCCACTAAAGAAAAATCGAAAGTTCGAATGGTCCGGAGAGCGCGAAGCAGCATTCAGGGCTCCTCGACATTCCCGATGCTCAGCGCCAAACTTGTCACTGCCGGACTCCTCGCCTGCAGCCAGCGAGTACATCTTGGATACTGATGCGAGTGATTATGCTATTGAGGTTGTATTATCATAAAAGAGTGCTGATATATAAGATAAAGTGATCGCCTACGGAAGTCGAACTCTTAACAAGCCGCAACGAAACCATTATGCAACCAGGAAAGAGATGCAAGCCATAGTTTTCTTTGTAAAACACTACCGACACTACTTGTTAGACAGGCGGTTTACCGTTCGCACCGACCATCAATCCCCCGTTGGCTTCAGAATTTCAAGGACTCGGAGGGTCAGATTGCGCGGTGACAGTGAATTCTTCAGGAATATGATTTCGAATGTGAGCACCGAGCGCCAACACAGATACGTTATCCAGAAGGCCTGGGCGTGCTCATAGAGCCTGCCCATCTTGTAGTACGCAACACGTAACGCTAGTCACATTGCAAGGCGCGGACTATGGACAGTGACAAACGGCTCGAGCGTCCGACCGTGAAACTGCTCTTATTTACGAGAGACGACGGACGATGGAAACAGGCTAACAAGTAAAAGATGTGGGGAAAATGCCATGAGAGCCGCTGTCTATGGGCAATGTGGGACCACTCAGTGGTTATAGAGGGTGTTCTGTCCTTTGATTAGTGGTCAAATCATTACAAAAGAATCGCTGTCCCACGATCAATGGTAAGTAGGGTGTTAGAGGACCTTCATCGAGAACTAGGACATGCCGGGATAAACGAACTGGACGTTACGGCCACACAGCACTTCTGCTGGCCACATATGCGCCGTGACGTGGCAGATTTCTGCTGTCGGTGTGAACAATGTGGTAGTTTAAAAAATCCCAAGAACAAGCAGAAGGCCCCATCACAACCGATATATGCTGGATATCCAAACGAATTAGTTGGTGTAGATACCATGGGCCTCTTAACGGAGATGTCGAGAGGCAAACGGTATGTCCTTGTGGTGGGTTGACTATTTCACTAAATGGTGTGAAGCAATTCCCTCATCTCATATCGATGCAAGAACGGTGGCCGACACGATCTCCAAGCATTGGGTATGCCAGTGGGGGGCGCCGGGGCAATTGCACTCAGACCAGGGGTTTAAATTTGAGAGTGCGTTGTTACAGGAGATCTGCCGGATCCTGGGAAGTGATTAAACCTGAACGACCGCCTACCACACCCAAGGCAACAGGCAGGTCGAGAGGACTAATCGATCACTTCTGTAGTTAATAAAAGCATCTGTAGATCGCAACCTGCTCGACTGGGATCTGGCTATTCCCAAGTATGTACTGGCCTACCGCAGCTGTGTTCATGCGTCCACTATACAAATACCTCACTTCCTGTGGACTGGCCGAGAAATCCGACTACCATCTGATATCTGGCCGCCCTCTTCTAATCAAATACAGCCCACGGTGGCGGAATATATTTGCAAGTTTATCGATAATCTACGATTATCACACGAAATGGCAAGGACGCATATACACAGTTCACATCCGCGCCATAAGAAGTACTATGACGAAAAGATATTCGGGGCCCCCTATAGACCTGTGGATAATGTGTGGTTACACTAGGGGACGATGCATCCCGACGTCCCCACAACATTGCAAAGACAATGGAAAGGGCCCTTTGTGATAGAATGCATTATGTCTGACTCGACTTTCGTGATAAGTTGTCCGGAATCTCCAACGAGTCCGCCGACAGTTGTCCACTGTAACCGCTGGAAACCGTTTACAGCTCTCAGCGACAACGACCCCGGAGGAGATGCAGCTAGTGCTCCAGAGATAGGATCAAAAGTTGAGGTTCCACCGGTAGGTGGTCGGGGAGTGGCATCGAGGACGCTGCCTTAGGTAGTAGGGGATAGTGTGAAATGAAACTGAAATTGAGAACGCGCGCGCGTCGTATGCTTTTAAACCGCGGATAATCCTTGTCTCCTGCAATTGTGTTGCAGACTCGGCAGTTTGTGCAATCTTCGAAGAAGATGCCTCAAGTGAGGACAAACTACCTGAACGAACAGTGACGCAATGTTCCATATTGTTCCTTCAGCCTTTTCCTACTTTTGTAGTAGTGTTACGAGTTCTTGACAAATGATTTCTGGCGAACCCTCGTTCTCCCTCTTATCGGGTATACTACAGGAAGAAACACCGACAAAACTGATGCCAAGTCATAGAGGTTCCCGCCGTATTTGGCAATACATAGTTGTACGACAATATAGCCTTCACCCGGAACTCATGGTGCATCAAATGTTTATTGACCAGATGACTTCAGGGAGTATGAAAATCAAACACCTAAGTGAAAATTAGTCTTCAAGTCAAGTTGTGGCATGTCTTTACTGAACATTAAAAGTAGGTTATATCACATAAACATTCAGATTGACATGCCATACTGTTATCTAAGATTATCCGTGAAACGTCACAAAAACAACCTTGTGAAAACCGATCAAACAAGAGGCGCGTGACAATCAAATGACCCATAACTATCGAACTAACCTGAATGAACAAAATTTACCATCAAATGGCAACCAACTATTCCGTAGTAAAACATCTATCTATTGCAGTGAAAAATGCCATTCTTAGATTATTCGTAATCTTTAGTCAACCACAAAGATAGTCCCATGATAACGTGCCACTCACCGAAGTTTGTCATCTTTGGTTGGTCAGTGGAGTAGAAAAACAGGTGTGGTGATTGTCAGTAAACCTATTTCTCACGACTGTTGTTTTGTTGCACTGCTGACAACAACTTGTACATTTGCGCCCGACGGATAAATTGCCTGCTTCGCCTTGTTCGGTTGTTATTACTATTGCGTCGAAGCTAGATCTGGGGTTGAGCTAATTTAACTATTTCATTTCTGTATTACTGGAACTATCACAATTGGCGTCGCGGACTTCTATATATTTCTACGATGGATTTCTGTCCGCTTGAAATTCTTAATATTCATAATTCGGCGAGAGAAGTCGAGGACTGTTTCGAACGCTTCGAAATATGGTGTCTCACAGACAAAGAGATGGGAGCGGAAAAGAAAGCCGCTCACTTCCTCACCGTAATTGGCAAAGACACGTACAGCTTGGTGAAAAACCTGTCATTTCCTGATTAACCAATTTATCTTCCTCACGAATCCTTGAAGAAACTGCTGCTTTCACATGTTCAATCTGTAAACTTCGAAGCAGCCGAACGAGCTAAATTTCATACGTTCGTGAGAAAGGAAAATCAGGATATCAGACAGTTTATTCTTGAAATTCACACTCAAGCTGCTCAGCGTAATTTCAAAGACCAATTACATACTCAACTCCGTGACCGTTTGATTGCGGGAATAAATTTGCGTGATCTACAACAAAAGCTTCTACTGCTTCCGAATTCCACTTTCCAGTCAGCTAGAACATTATGCGAACAGTATCAGGATGTCAAAGCTGCTGTAGAAGATGAGCCGGTGGTTTTATATAATAACAACGTGAGACGATCAGAAGGTCACTATAGGCGCCTGTCCGAAAAGGTAAATACTGAAAATACAATTGATGACAATCATCCTGCACCTGATCCAAATACTACCAGTCATTGGAACGACTGTAAGTCATGTAGTCGCAAACACATTCAATCCGTTTGCCATAGTTCTAAGTCTTCTTTTATACATTCCAGTTGTGACGATGATAACTTGAATTCTGACTTTCAATCCAATGTTCTTACCGTGATTTCTACCACTTCTGTTGATTCTACGCACTATATAACACAGTCGTTTACTCTTAACGGTGGCCCCCAACATTCCTTCATCGTTGTCATCGGTAGTATTGCATCTTTTATTTCCGTCGTTCGCATGAAGCGGCTGGAACATTCTGTTATCTTGAAACCTGTTAATTTGTCAGTTGAGGGTATTACTGGACATGCTTCACCTATTCTTGGCGACTGTGAACTTTCACTCATCGATGTGCTGTCCGTCACTTATTCATGTTCACTTTTTGTTATTCATCCTGGTCCGTCTATTATCGGTCTTATGTGTATGAAGATTTTGAAGCTCTCTCTTATACTGTCTGTTAAGTCTTCTGAGACTGAAAGTTCTGTTTCTGAGTCTGTTTCAGATTTGCAGTCAGTTACTGAAAGAGTATCTGCAATCGACCCAGCGCAGGCAAGAATTCCTGAACGTGTGAAAAAGAAGCAACGTTACCACTACTACCGGGACTTTCATCTGAACAGCGGAGGACGTGGTGATTGTCAGTAAACTTATTTCTCATGACTGTTGTTTTATTACATTGCGGACAACAACTTGTACATTTGCGCTCGACGGATAAATTGCCTGCTTCGCCTAGTTCGGTTGTTATTACTATTGCGTCGAAGCTAGCTCTGGGGTTGAGCTAATTTAACTATTTCATTTCTGTATTACGGGAACCATCACAATAGGCCAACACCTGGCTAACTCCTGGCCAACTTGGCCAAGTCGGCCACGTGTTTACTGGGTAGTATTCAAATTCCTACTCCATCTTGCACTCCAACAAGAATAATGTTTGTAGTGAGCTGCACTTCGAATTCAGCAGGAAATACCCCACATCTCTGATTGTATGGCAGACCACATAAAACACTAGTTAGGAAATAACTAACGTGGCAAATTTTCAAGCAGTGTATTTTCTCACAATTCTCTATATTTAAACATCGCAAACTGTGATGGTTCCAGGAATACAGAAATGAAGTAGTTAACTTAGCTCAACCTCAGAGTTAGCTTCGACGCAACAGTGATAACAACCGACCTAGGCAAAGCAAGTAATTCATCTATCGAGCGCGATGGTACAATTTATTGTCAGCAATGTAATAAATAACTGATGAGAAATAGATTCAGTGAAAATCACCACATCTTCCGCAGTTCAAATGAATGTCTGGGCAGTAGTGTTGATGTTGCTTCATTTTCACACGTTCCAGGGTTCTTGTTTGCGTTGGGTCGATTGTAGATACTTGTAGTGAGATCATCTTCGACGTCCTTAAACTCCTAAACTCCCTGTGACGTGATAGTTGCCTTACCAGTACCACCGCGTCAGTTCACGTTACCTCGTGAATGTAAGTTGACTACAAGCCACTAACATCAAGGTTAGTGTTTTGGTGTAAGTATCGCAGTTTTGCTCATAACTGTATAAAGAATCTGCGCCATCTCCACCATTGTAGGCTGCATTCACTAGGATAACAGTGTTTTAGCTACTACCGTTGGGAACGCCGCCCAACTAGACTGACACCTGTTTGAATCCTGAAGGTCAACTGGAATTTCCGTTGACATTCGTCCTCTCTGGTAGCTACTGCGCGGTTGTGCTGAAGGTCCTCTCACGTCCATTTCCCTAGCGCCCCTATTCTTTACGTTGAAGCCCGCTTGTGTACGGTGAGTAAATGAAATAAATAAAGTTTGTTTGCAGATTCACCGTTTTCTCACTGAGACTTCCGATCCGTGTTAACATAAGGCTGGGGGAAACCTTGGGTGTGTGAACCTCGGAGCTAGTATCACGAAATACTTCTTCAGCAACTTACTTCAAATATGAAACATAACTTTCAGTTTTGAAAGATTCAAAATACAATATAAGAGAATGTTTCAAAATCTTCCTACAATTAAGACCGATAATGGATGGACCAGATTTGATAACAAAAATTGAACATGAATAATTTGCGGACTGCACATCTGTGAATGAAAGTTAATATTCGCCGAAAATAGGCAAAGCATGTCCAGTAATACCCTTAACAAACATGTTGGCAAAGTTCAAGATGACAGTAGGTTACAGCAGCTTTACGCAAGCGACCGGTGTCAACGACGAAGGAATGTCGGAGACCACCGTTAACAGTAAACGACTGTGGTATATGGTGCGCAGAATCAAGAGAATTGGTAGAAATCAAAATAAGAACAATGGATTGGAAGTCAGAATTCAAGTTATCATCTTCACAACTGGAAAGTGTGAAGGAGAGCTTTGAACTATGGCAAACGGATTGAATGTGCTCGATTTTATCACACCCGTGGCCCTTAGCGTTAGGAAATCGACAAGTAAATCGAGAGTGCTTGCTACCACATTACTCACAGTAATCCGAACGACGTGTGGTATTTGGAACCGTTGCAGTGTGATTATCATCAATTGCGTTTCCACCGTTCACTTTTTCAGACAGCCGCCTATGCTGACCTTCCGATCTTCTCACGTTGTTGCTGTTTAAAACCACTGGTTCATCTCTCAAAACAACTTCGTCATCCTGATACTGCTCGCATAGTATTCTCGCTGATTAAGAAGTGGAATTCGGATGCAATAAAACCTTCTGTTGTGGATCACTCAAATTTATTCCAGCAATCAAACGGTCACGGATTTGAGTACGTAGTCAGTCTTTGAAATTACACCGAACAGCTTGAGTCTAAATTTCGAAAATAAATTGTCTGATATCCTGATTTTCTTTTCTCACGAGCACATGCAGTTTAGTTCCTTCACCTGCTTCATAGTTCACAGGTTGAACATGTGAAACCAACAGTTTTCTGAAGGAATCGTAGGAAAATAAAATTAGTGAAACAGAAAATGACAAGTTTTTCATCAGGCTATCTGCATCTTTGCCAATTATGGTGAGGAAGTGAGGGGTTTTCTTTTCCGCTTTCAGCTCTTTGTCCGTGAGACATCATATTTTGAAGCGTTCGAAATAGTCCTCGATTTCTCCCGACGAATTGTGAATATTAATAATTCCAAGTGGACAGGAATCCACCGTAGAAATTTACAGATGTCCGCGACGCCAATTGTGATGGTTCCAGTAATACAGAAATGAAATAGTTAAATTAGCTCAACCCCAGAGCTAGCTTCGAAGCAATAGTAATAACAATCGAACTGGGCAAAGCAAGCAATTTATCCCTTGAGCGCAATGGTACAACTTATTGTCAGAAATGTGATAAAACAACAGTAATGAGGAATAGGTTCAGTAACAATCATCACACAAACATTTGTGAACTTGTAAAAACAGATCAAATCTGGATTCTGATTAAAAACAGTCAAATCCTTGTTAATGTTTACATTCTAGCTCAGCACATCGGTTATCATTCGTTAAAATATTGGGCTAACTAAGACTGTTTGTGTCGTGTTTATGGTCTATTGATAAATATGGTCATACTAATAACTATTAGATAACTCGCCAAAACATTACGTCAGTTTCAACGTTTTCAGTAGACTGAGTAGTCATTCGTGCTCATTTGGGAGGTCCCAGTCTCTCTACTGAAACTACTTTTTAGCCACACAGCCAGTACTTTATTCATTTGTTTTGGTGAAACGTGCAGTCACGAACTTTCTCTTAACAAGGCGAAAGAATGCATCTGTTGATCATCTAGTAGGTCGACCTTCTGTTGAGTACTGGTTGATCACGTGCAGTCTACAGCCTTCACAACTGACAAAATCGCACATTAAAAAGCTGCTGAACGCGAGAGGAAGATATTTACTTGTGCCTCTCTGTCTCGGTGTCGGTCGGTGAAAATTGTGTGGGATGTTTCGTGTGTATGATGAAAATGGGTGGAACTAGATAATGGGCAAATTTAGTGACGCTGTCTATCTAACTGAACGCTGGACCTACGTTCAGTGAGATTTACTTCTAACCAGGTGAGAAAGTGCTCATCAGGGCAAAAACTACTTACTTCTTTGCAATAGCATGGAATGATCAACCTTATCACAGGCATGGAAATAAAAATCGCCTCAATGTCCATCCCTGCTTCCTCCGGCCTCGCTGGAACATCATGAACAATGAATTGATTCGTGAAACCGTGTTGTTCCATATTGATTAGTTGGAGGTCTTCAAAGTCAACACGGAGAGTCATCTAATATGCTCTCCATTACTTTAGAGACCACTGAAATCAACGCTATTGATTGGCATTTTACTGGGTCATCTCAGCATCCATCTCTGAAGGTAGGTATGATTGTGAACTGTTCACAGGATTCCGGTGAATAGCCGGCTGATCAGGAGCAAGTGTAAATTGTCGTAAACGGTTCTGCTAACTCCCTGGTACGACATTTTGAAACGAGAGGTGATATCAATTATTGACCTGGTGATTCGTGTGTTAGTAGATTTTATAAACTGACTCTAACCAGCGACACTACAATCTTGAGTTAATATAAGTAGCTTGTTCTCCATTGCATTCAAAAGTCGTTTGTGATCAAGAGTCAGGTTTACATAACCAGAAGGTCAATACTGCAATCCAATGGCTGATTACAAGAAATCCGAAATAAACAAAGGGCTAAACAGAATTTAACTATCGTCTGTCATGAACAGTGGACGTGAGGCCGCCTTTTATCCTATGAACCAGACAGGTTAGAAGTGGTAGCTGAAGATCACCGGGTTTCAGTTTCATTGACTAACTGATTTTAGTGCATATCTGATCGTGATATTGTAACAATGTTCCAGCCCGACCTCTTTTCGTAATCACACTTGACACATGACCAGTTACCATCCGCCTCGTTCAGTTGCTTACGTCTAGAGAAATATTTATTTGGTTCTTCTGGTCTAATGGAGCTTCTGTGACAGAAACTAAACGTCACTAATAAACTAAGTTATCGATTGTTCACAAGTTGTTCTGGAATTGTGAGGCATCAGTCAGTCTCAGGCCTATTTCAATAATAAAATGACAGCTAGATTTTCACGTGTGAAAAGTCTTCAAATCATGACGGCAGCTGTTCACATAACTAACTGAAAGCGTTTGAATCAAATGGCAGTTTCACGTCCACTCTGAAAATCGGACGTGCCGCATGGAATGTATACTTCCACCCGGCTTTATCTGAGCAAGTATTCTGTTCGATGCACCAATGACATCGTATTATTGACTACTAGATCATCATATCTCAATCAACAACAATTCTCGCTCACGAATGATTACCAGTTACTGATGAATAATAGAAGCTTTGGTCAGTTTCACGTTAGACATTACTCACAATAAATCGTAGTCTTCGCATTCAAATAGACTTTCCAGCCAGTCCCTTTGTAAAAGAAGCACTAGACTCGAGTTTCGCCCTCATTGGAGCTCCTCAGTAGTACATATCCTTGCCACGGCCGAGAATAGAATTTCGACCACGCTTTCGTGAGACAACCTTGTTGACCACTGCGCCATGGACCACACACTAAGCACGACCGACACATCATAAATAAACGTTCAGCCACTTTGACTTGTGAGTAATGGTCAGACCACTCAATCGTCTCGATAGAAGACAGTTACTGTCTGTTAACTACGATCGATGACCCCGCGATTAGGACTACCTAAACAGGTCGAAAATTCCGCTCATTAGACTTGCCAGGCGATATCTTGGATTACCTATGAGTGATCGGGGATTCCGTTTATTCCAATTCGCACATTGTTCACACTTAATCGCAGCTCTCGCATGCAGATAGACTTTTCAGTCAACCCCTTTCGACATGAGATTATCAGTTTGCCCGATTTTCCATTAAGAGGCACAGTTATTACCTATTAACTCCGCCCAATTAACCCTTCCTCAAACTGGACAAAAGTAACAAATTTGAGTAGTTGGGTTTGCAGGTGTATTTACTAATTGCTATACCCCCAGTAGAGTGGTACCGTATTCTCATGATGTCAATTTCTCCATGAATATCAAAAATGCTCATGGCAGAATCCACTAAATTCAAAATTACTGAAGGTTACTCGGGGGTATTGCAGTGGGATACTTGATATTCACCACAAAATTGGTTCAAACGTTTCATCTGGTCATATTAGGAAACGGACCCAAAGCATCACGCGAATCTGTGGTGAATGGTGTCAAGTGGTTTTAGTGAGAGAGCATAATTCACAAATACTCGACTGTCACAGGCCAGTTCTACGTGCTGCAAAGTTCATGACTTAGTGAACTAGTACGCGTGTCGAGATGGAATTACAATATTCTCCTGTATAAGCTGCTGCCTACTGCACATGCATGGCATAGGATGATTACAGAACGTATGTGGGTTGCACAGAAGATGTTGTGAAATATATGGATGTGAACTTATGTCTTGTTGTACATAAGCTTCATTGTATCAACTTGGAGTAGAATTCTTAATTCGAGCGATCTCGCAAGCGTAACGAGCGACCGAAACCAGCAGGCGCGCATTAGTTGAATTTGAATTGGTGACGCAGCGTGCTGCTGCGTTGTCGGAGGCGTTTTAGTTTTCGTTTGCCTAAGTCGTATGCATGGCTTACTGGACCTTTCGCTCATGCTTGTTCTTGTTATTACCTTTTACAGGACTGTTGTCAGAACCTTTACTTTGAAAGAACGCTGTCCCACGGTGTCTCCACATTGCCCCAAAGTTGGTCCGTAAGTGTAACGGACAATCAGAGTAGAAACAAACAGCTCGCATGCTTAAATTTTGCTCGCTTCACACAAAATTTACAAACAAGTGAAGCTGGTGTTCTCAAACGGTGATTGGCTGCATAATGTTGAATAGATATCTTAACTTATGTCAGCACATCGTGCAAACTCGCGACAGAAGCATTACAGGCACATATCTGTCAAGGTAGCGCATATGCTGAGAGGCATCGGTTATCAAACTGAGAAGGGACGGATGGGAAATATCCTCTACCTGGACATTAAAAACACGGCTGGAAAAGCTGACCACTACAGCGAATCAGTCGGTGATTCCCTCATGCGCTTCATTTCAGGTGCTGAAAGTAGCCGCCGGAAAATATACGCCCCTACAATTTTAATGATACCATCCGGACGTCCTTCCAGCACAGGTTGACAAACAGATTTTTAGGGGCAGGTACAATGAACTCGGTATGTAGAGAGTCCATAGATGTGGTGCTGTGAACGGAACAAGTAAATCAGCCAAATGCACCTCGGCTGCACACAAGTGAACCGTGTGGTATTTTGAAATTGTTCCATCAAAACTCATGCTCGTTTTCCCAGTTGTTAATTGTTGTTCCAAAGTTGATCGTGTCCATCTACGGCTGTGGTTTCGATAGCAAGTTGTTGTCCGAGTTACCCGGCAGAACTTGTGCAAAAGAAGCGTTTATCCCGGAATTTTGCAGGCTCAACAAGCAGGGTTTAATTTCTCCGCTACTTCCGTTGAGATAGTGAACACTGAGCAATCACCAAACGTTCAGCAAACGTTTAATTTTTAAGCAGATTTAACCAATCGCTTTCAGCTCAGAACAGGCGGATGTGGTGAATGGTCGATCACTACAGTATGCGGGAAGGCAGTGAAATTTTGAAAAGCCAACGGGGAGAACGAACCAACAGAACTCGGTTATGGACACGACGACTGTAATGAGCACGACGTCGACTAATTACATGAACATGGTCAAACACGACACATTCGGCAATAATGGTGTGTTGGAAGTTAGGTGATAACATTGGCTCAGATGGACACAGGTTGATAAGTTGGAATAAGTGATGAGTCAACTGCACCTGAACAATGAATTCGCAAGTAAATGGCACTTAGGCCTTTGGCAAAAATTTGTCATGATGACGTCTAATAAAACTTATTCACTGTTTGATAACAAGGCTGTTGACTGCTGAAGGGAGGGCTTTGAATACAAGGATAAAGCGAATTAACGACCAAAGAGTGAATGAAGTGATAGATTGTCTTGACCAATTTGTTTCAAATATGGGCAGTATAGGTTCGGTAATCAGCCCAAATAAGCATAAAACACAATAAAGGAGGGTGAGATCGTGAGAACTGTGTAAGATTTTCACGGCTTCTCGCTGTTCGTCTAATAGGGGAAATGAACTACGCAGATCTGTTTTATCTACCATTGATTGCAGCGTTCGACACAAAATGAACACGCGTATTTTGGTTGCAAATTGACTGAAGGTAAAAGTTATAAGACGTATAGAACGTTGTGAATATATGCGAAATGTGTGGCAAACGCGTATATTGTCACCATTTTACAAATTAATTCGTCATTTTGGACGATCGTCGCAAGTGGAATACAGTCACTTGACCTACACAAAAATACAACATACGTGGTGAAAATCAGTGACGCTTACAAGACACTCGCGCCAGTATTAGTAAACGAGTTTACATATACTGCAACGCTACTGTTGTAATGTAAGACCGAAATCAGCAGGCGCGCAAAAGTTGGATTTGAATTGCTGACGGGACGTGCTGCTGTTTTTTGGCGCTGTTTTACTCTCCGTCTGTGTAAGTCGTCTGCATGGCTTACTGAGCACTCGGTTCATGCTTGTTTGTTGTTGTTTTATTTTACTGGACTTGTTGTAACTCCTACATCGGAAGAAAGCTAACCCCTGGTATTTCCAAGTTGCCCCACAGTTGGTCCGTACGTGTAGCTGACATTCAGAGTGAAGACGGCTGGTTTGCATGTTACACTGTTTATGGAAACGTGGTTCAAATATCCTTACGGACCCACTTCAAAGTAAACAATACATAGCAGGGAAAGATTGCAAATGAACATTGCGTTTCGTGATATTGGAAATTATCCGAAATAGTTTTCACTGACTGATTTGTCGTCGAAATGGAGGTTGGTCGAAGTGTGCGAATGTTTCACTTAGAATCGATCCGAGTGTTCTGTTTCGCGAGAAAAGCTGCAGGTTATGATTTAGGTAGCTTATGGTAGGGGTTGTTGGAAATGCCATAGAAGGTATGGGACTGCATGAATTTTGTTAAACGCAACGTAGAACATTCTGATAACCAAAAATTTTCGCTGGAAGCATGATGTGCCAGTGTTATTAACAATCATGGCTGTACGTAAATATGAAATTATTTATTTGTGGTCGAGTGCATAATATACACAAGTCTAATCGTACTGCATGAAGAATAAACGTGTGCTTGGGATTACCTACTTTCTGTTCGGTTTCATCGACTAGAATTATACACCCTTGGAGGAGTTGAATAGATTAAACTAACGTATCCTGAAGGTGACGACCTGAAGTTTGCTTGTTTATGTTGAGCTGCCAAACGATACAGAGTAGTGAGAGACTTAGTTGCAATAAGTGAGAACTTTAGACTTGTTTTCCAAAAACTTACTTAGTCACGTTTCATATCTTGTCTTTGGAGTTACCACGATGCAGGACTGGTATCAGAAATAGGAAAAAGGTTTGCCGGATTTGATATTGCGATGAAAGCGCTGTTTCTTTAAATTCCCATCTTAAGCTAATACGTTCATGTATATCAGATTATGTAACAATAAGGAAGAAAGTGTGATATCATCTCAGCGATTATGAAGTATAATTCTAATGTGATTTAGATTGTTTATTGAGGGAATAATATTCTGAACTAATGATGATTTTAACAGTGCGCCACCATCCATTTTGAATCCACAGTGCGAGTTCAATATTTAGAAAGTTGCCACGTCCGACTACAACATTACTAACTTGGAGGACAAGAAATGTGATGGTAAAATTTCATTTTGATGACATACGCCACAAAAGTCGTAGAAACTCTGCAAGTATACAGTTGATATTTAATACCGTATTTCCAGCATAGATGAAACGTTATTTGAGTTTCGTGTTAATCCCCTTATAAGAACTGGAAATGTGAACAGAAATTGAAAAGATTATCACTGTTCTTTACCGTGACATTACGTGATGGTTTTGTTCGACTACTTCAGTGTTATCGAAACATTCAACACATATTCCATAGCCCAGGGGTTATGTGACTATGTAAGTATTGTTCCACAAAATTACCTTTTACCGCTGACGATCAGTGTTATTGTACATATGTTAATGTATGGGATTAAGTGCAGGGGAAACCTTTTGCTCAACCTACTTTAACACCCAATAACACATGCTTCAGAGTTGTCAGTTAAATCCAAATGAAACGCGCTTGAAACTGTGGTTATGGAATGGTGGTAATTAAACGAATGCAATGATATCACTGACTGGAATACCAATGGTAAATAAGTAGTCCGAAAGGTGGCTTGTCACTTAAGGTTAGTTATATTGTTTGCCCGTCCACTTTATGAAGTGTTTCTCCATTGAGTTGAGACCCAGGGACATCGAACATCACATGACGGCGTTTAATTTTCAGCCATATCTTGACTATTCGTCCACGTGTTGTAAGCTTTTAATACTCTGTGACTAAATTTGAAATGACAGTGATTGCGTCTGTTATTTACTCTATCGTCACTCTCATTCTTTTTCGTTACAAATCTGGTTCTTTTTTTCAGGATTGCATGACAGTTAAACATAAGTGAAAGACAACTTTTATTCTTTATGTTTGCTGATGGCTCGATTTGCAGTGTAGGTTAATTTTAAGGTAACTAACTACCAAACCGATCAGGCTAATTTTTGGTTACGTTTAGTTTCTTCAACTGGTAAGTTTGTGTAAATATTGTAAAATGAGATGGATCGAAATTCTTCCAAAGAACTGTTGTTGCATGAACATATGTGTCACTTTCAAGACGACGGCTTGTGTGCTAAAGTGACCTGTCAGAAATTTCAGCAAGCACTACAGGTGAACACTTACATCAACATGGATGGAAAATTGAACGGTCGGAATGCCATATCCAGTGAGACTTTGAAGAAGAAACGTTTCGAGATTACGGAATTGCAGTTAGACTTCCAACTTTGGAGGTGTTCCATCAGTGAACAACATGCAACTACTATGCAATTCAACCGGGCGTCCGTCTCTATCAAAATTGAAGTTGGTGTAGTGGACAGCTAAGCCAGAGATGATTAGGTCAGGGATGAATTAGAATTTAGCGGGGAAGTAATTTTTGGTTTCTGTCGAATGGCCAATATGATACAGCAGTTGCAGCATCATGATATGTTATCACTTAACTGACGACTACAATTTCGTCTCCAATCAAAACCTGCTGACAGTAGGCTTTATAGAAAATGGTGCTATAATTTGTATACAAGGCCACATTTTTATAGACTGTATGACAGCCTATGCGCGTTGGGATTACGGAGTATTAATGAAATTATGTTTCTGTATACCGTTCTAAATTTCATTTGATTCCTATGCAATTACGCGAGGATGGCAACATGTCAGATGGAATTATCAAACGAACGTCTAGTGTGGAAGATCTTAATGTCGAAGTATACACAAATGAGGGCTGTGCTAAGAACTGCATGAAGTTTTCACTAATTTTGCTGGTGAATAAAATGTGTGCCATTCTTCATAAGAATGTGCCATTTCAGTTAACAACATAATACCATAATGCGACCCCGTTTGATTTTGTTCGGATTGGAATCGCTGCTCTTGGAAATGCTTCTGACAGCCGATATTGTTCCCCTCACCAATACATCAGTTGAGGGGAGGATTTCGTTTCACTCACGCCTGAGTAAACTTTGTGAAGGTCATTGATGAGGAGTCGAGAGGCTGGTTATTTGCAAGTTGAACACCACTCAGAATTGATCGCAGCTATCGCATAATTCTCATGGACCAAACGGTTGGCCGCTTTCGAAAAGGGAATGTTGTCCAATGCGGCCTTCATATTGGTGGTGGAATAACTAACTGATTCATTCAACACAACACACCATTTAGTTATATTGAAAACCCTCCTCGGTTCTGGAATGTTATTTGAGGTTTTGTCTTCACAAGTTATGACCGATCGCGGAAATTATCGCAACATAACTGCTCCCGGTTTACTCGGCCTAATGCAACAGCTGATGAGGTATGGAAACTAAACCGATGCGCTGCCAGACTAAAGTGTTCCGATGCACTGTAGGCTAGCAAAGACAATTCAACAGTATACTTGATTACTTTATGTTCTTTGGTTGATAGGACTAGGCTCATCTGAGCATCATCCCTGTGGGTGGTCGGAAGAGTGATTTGTGCAAATGAGTGCTGTAGAGCTCGTTGACTTGCAACGACCTCCAATCCATTACCAAACAGAAAAGCGATAGTCTGTTGACTGCCAGGAATACCGCTGATTATCCTCGAGCAGCTTTATTCAATAATCGTAATATATCAGCTATTGGATACACCCCCCATTTCAAAACAGCATTGATGATGGCAGTAGATGCATCTGTGATCGGCGTGCAGAGATATGGCAACATAAAATGGATTAACATCGGTGTTGTGGTTGTAAAAGATAACGGTTGTCAAGGAAAGTCCATTCCATTGTCTTTGTTTTCTGAATGTAAACAGTGAACAGACCTCAGTCGCACAGTTTGGTGTCAACTGACACGTTCTAAAATTTGTTTCACTCAAAGACATAATAAACCACACAGCTGCTTCCACTACATCAATCAGTGTTAAGATCAATGCGATATAAGTTGCACGGAATCTGGAAAGCTCCGGTTTGTTTGAATATCTTTCTCGTTCACTCCATAACCTCTGCCATAGCAGTATTATACTCGTTTATGGTCTCAGAAATACGCGTTCGTGAATGGCGCATGAAACTATTCCATTAAATTGTATGTTCCGCATCTCATTAAAGCAATTGTATCAGAGGTTCGATAAAATAACCTACGTGGATTCTCGTTTCTAATGGTTGTTCACCATGTCTATATTAACTCGTCTTTCCTAGTTAAACTAAGACAACAAACAAGGCCCTCTATTTAACTCATTTCCATTCCATACTTTGCCCAACGCTAGTTGTTTAATCTTCAACCAACCGCCTTTATGTCACAACCCGGCCAGCATATAATGAGCTTCTGTATTTTTGTTCGAAAACATCCTGTTTCAGCTGCGAATGCTTTGGTATCCACTGAGAAAGTGACTTCACCTTCTTTTACTCGTCCAGGACGAATAGAGTTCTGTCAATTTTGAAATAAAAATCCTCAGGTTACAGAAGTTACACCTCAAGGGCAAGTTGGGAAAGTTTCCTCTCAGCGCGATCGTGCATATTGCCGGAGACAGTATTATTGTGTTGGATAATTCGTCTGCTCAGATAATGATATGAGGGAATAAGTGTAGCGAATAGAATGAAATGGATAATGAGAAAATTTTCACTAAACGGTACTCAAAGTTGAAGATGTGCCTAACAATACAGTGAGTTTTACTCAACAACAGCAGGTATTTCAAGTGCACCCCGGGATATGCGTAACTCTTCTATGTTGCTTATTGCCAACCCAATGCTAAACCATTTCAAACACAGCGAAAATGAGGCGATTCGAACCAAGGAAAAATGGAACACATATAAGAATAACGTACATAGTTTTTCCCTGTCAAAGTCAATACTCGAATTGATATTTGCTGAAGGAGTTATCCTGTCACCGCTATTGACACATTGAACAAGAAACATAAACCATTTGTACACATAAAATTCATGTTCAGTTAACGACAGAAGCAAGAAAACTCATTGATAGGTTTCTGAGGTAGAAGCGCTCAAGAAACACAAATACACCATGTATCCACTCAGATCATAAAGTTGGATAAATAAGCCCAAATATTTTGTAACAAACTGTGTTTGATGGCAGTGGTATCGAAAAAACGTATACACATTAACAATATCCAGAGAGTATCTGATCGGTGAGTAGAACATGTAGGTGTTAGTTATCAATAATCTTGATTCACGAATGTAGAAAATTGTCCGAGTTTTGATGAACGATACGTAATTGAGTTTTGTCCACGAAACGAACTAAGTTCGTTTCTTGTGCGAGCCACGTATGTTTGCACGAACTATCCTGTGTTTATAATAACACTTCGGATGGCAGTGACTCTGCTATCACTTGAGTTAATATGGTTATATCATATACATATAACTACCACGATGTAACATCTACTTCGTTTAGTTAGTCATCCACAATACACGTTTTTGTTTATCACAGTATCAATTTCAGCCTGACGTTGAATTTGGTCACGTTTTCCTATCGTCTCTGAATCTCCGTTCGGTGGTTGATGCGGACGAGGTGGGAGTAATGCAAGATTTCTCACGTATCCCGAATGTAGTACAGTGAAGCATGCATGTATTTTCAACAAAACCGGCTCAACGTTCGATATGCATATGGCCCGTGCTCCTATTTTTACCATAAGGTTAGAACAAATATCAAATGTCATAAATGTGCTGGATGTGACTAATATCATGTCAAAATTTAGTTCATTGCAAACATGTTTGCACACGGAGAACATACATGGACGCGACGATTTGTAGCAACGGTGAGCCAAGTGTATAAAATTAACATTTCACCAGAGGGAAACGCCAACATTTTTTAATTCACCCAATCGTCTGTCTGGTTCATCGATCAGAATGCTACCAGTATCGCATTCAGTAAATCAACTTGCAAACATGACGGAACATTTCAGTAAACCAGCAGTCATATAAGATGGTTCTGCATCACATAAACTTATGTGAAGGCAACGGAATAACTACTACGAAAGCATACAATCGGTTGAACTTCAGAGTCCTCTATGACTTAAAAAGATGCACATTTTATTACATGTAAAATGCGCACGAATCATGTAGACCAAATTGATACACAACCTTGAAACCAGTACACTCACCCAATGGTGCCAAAACATGAACAGTGGAGGATAGTTAAATTTTCTACGAAAATCTATATTAAACATCATAACAGCACACTTGCTGTTCATCGCATCGGTCACTAATGTGAAACTGTTGAAGCCACCAGATGATGAAATGTCAGCAGTTGGACGGAAAATCATGTGAACTTCTTTCATTTACAAGCAACGGCTTATAACACCAAGCAAGTTATTTTCACTGAGTTTTAAAATATGGGCGTTTCTGTGTGGTTTTTATTTCAAATCTGGATGCATTCACACATGTTTCTCATAAGTGACTAGATTGCTAGAAACAGCTTGACAGCAAACATAGTTTTCTAACAACATGGCCAATTAGATAGTCCATCTCAAGTCTTCGGTCGATTTTTGCCCTATCCAATCAGCGGTCACCTGGAAGACCTTCAGTAACAAACAAATTTGTAATGTTGATGTAGAACTTATGCATCGCGCTCAACGACGATTCGAACACTAGAATGAGCATTCCCAACAACAGATTAACTGATCACCTGTAGTGTTGAATATGCTCCTGGTCTGTCACTGTGCCCAATCATCTGTTGATGTTGCCTTGCAACTGTTAACAGTACTCTCTTTTCCCATCGAGCTTCAAACAAGTCGTAATGCCTTCTAGTTGAAGAAGCTATTTCTGTTTTAATTACCTTAGGAAATATAGAACGATTTAAGCAATTCATGATTCTATTTAGAAGACTGGAAAACACTGATGTCCCTCCAGTTGACTAACATGTGGTCAACGGAATTCACATTTTCAGAAAATACTCAAATTACATTCATATCATCAAGGAAAGTTTGCTCTATCTCGTTATTCTGAAGCTAACTGCAGCGATTGCATCTTATAGAATGAGGAAACTAAAAGAACAACCCTACAGCGTTGATGAACTGTCTGATGAAATCATAATTCCTAATGCTGATGCTTAGATTATGATGGTCATCTTAATATATTATTGGTGCCGGGTTTTACTCGGCTTCCGAGCCGGACATATTATGTTGGACCTAGGACATGATGGTCTTCGTTCCGCGGGTTTCTTTGGCATGAACACATCGCGTACAAACCTATCCCGTGTTAGGCCGTGAATTAGTCGCGGGCAATAGGCATGGCTGAATGAAGCAGTCTAAGTGCCAGTTGATGACTTGGGTTCGGTTTGAGAAATCACGGGCACAACATCGATAGAGAGTTCCTGGCTTTCTGTCTAATACTGATGAGTCAATGAGCAAGTGTGGTTTGGAATGCTGTGCGGAGAACATAAGTCATCGGTGGATGGATGCGAACTTCGTTATTTGCCTTCATCTCTCTCCCTTACAGTGCAAAAGTATTGCTTTTTTCTCACACACATTAAAACGCTTACTCCATTTCATGTGGTTTTACCGAACTAAGTATCTAAACAGTCTCATTCAGCTCAAGGGACCACAAAACTTGGTGAATTTACAAGTTGTGGGGATAAGAAATAAGTGTGTTCCATGAGGTAACTGGAACACATGTCGGGGGGTAGGAAAACCACACATTGCCATCAGATATTCACCAGACTAGGCGCTGAGATAGCCACTAATTTCTGGTTCATCGTTATCCTGATAGGCATTCGATAAACGAACAGTGGACAAAATAATCTTCGAAATCAAAATTCTCTGTCCACTGAGGAAGATTGATGTTGCTGTTAAAAATGATACACAGTCTGAGCATCGGTCCGTTAGTGAAGAAAGCAGTGATTTGTGATGAAGCAATTTATTCACACATGAGAATACAAAACAATCCAACAATTTTCAAGATTTCTGTCGACAGAAATCCTGACACACTTGAAGAGTGTCAAATCTATTTCCATTGCCGCCGCATCCACTGTAGTAAAACAGTTGACACTGATTTGTATCCACTACGAACGCATACTTGGCAATTTTGTCGGTACAACAACCCACGTTGATTGGATTTGAACAGCGTACTACAAAACAAAGTGATGTGATCAGATTACTTCAGACTTCGAAATTTCATAACTTTCAAAATAAAAACACATTGTTCGTTTTGCATAATCTTTATAGTACGTGTCATATAATTTTCCATAGATGTTTCAGGTTGCACTTGCTACCGTGTTTTCTTGTCCTTAACAGTTTTTGTCATGCGTCAACAAAAATAGGCTTTGTGTACTGAATCTTCTCAATCGAAACTGAATTGCGAATCGTTACCATGTTGATACTGATACTGGCTTACTTTGCATATAGGACAATATTGAAGTGTGAGTCAGAATAATATAGATTTTCTTAAACTGTCCTTAACGCATAAAAATTACTAACTGTAGGGTTACATGCACGATCCACAAAAGTCGCTGGAACTAGAGTAAATCTGTTAGCCAATGAAGTTGAAAACGTTCATATGAACGATCTATTTAAACGCTTACTCCTAAATTCATAGACATGGTAAATTCATTGTAATCAGATCGCAAGTTAGGCATACCTGGATATCCGCTTACATCCGCTGGAACCGAGAAAATATGTACAACGAGAGTGTTATTTTTTAAAAAGCGTGATTAACGTTCTATATTTGACAGCGGTTGAAACTCATCTGCATATGGAACACATTTGCCAGTGAGTGAATGATTTTCTAGAATGAATACACCAATATTCTCTTTTGTGGCGTGAAAAAACCCAACTCATTCGACAATCTTAGTCCACGTCATTTAGTCTACGTGCACGCAAATATTCACGTTTTGCTCACAACTCGGTCCGAAGCACACATATGTCAGTGGGTGAGTTTGGAGTGTTTGAATTCGTTTCACATGACGGATTACCAGAGGTTTTTGGACGAGGCTTTCCTGACATCGGATGGAAGGTAGCGTAAAGTGTGGTCAACATAGTACAGCTTGTTCTCTGAGAACAACACTTACTCTCAATGAAAGTGTTCCTTCTTTGGTGCGGATGTAATCTCGTTACTTTCTAACTGCATGTTTTATTCACTAGACGATGTTTGTGTTTATTATTCATGGCATTCTGCCTACTGACCGTCAGAACATAGTCCAAAACGTTAACATACTTGTAGGTAGAATGAAGCACAGTATATCCACACTCGCAGCATGTTGCTGTCTTCCCCTAAAGTTAATTCACAGTTGGCGTTTCGTAGTATAATGCTTACTATATCTGATAATGCTGATACATATTCACGATAACAGGTTTTGATGTTACTGTAGCCTAAGCCGTGTCGGTTATGCTCTCTCTATTTGATAGGGTAAACAATTCATGAATACACGCACAATCTCATTGTTGTAACAGTAACCATCTGCTAACTTGATACCGGCTGGCCATGGATCGGTGGATCCAAATGCACAAGGTTTTGGAACAACTTTCAACTGGTTTTGCTGAACAATACCAACGACTTACGGATGCAAATGTTTGATTGTTCTACCAGTAGATTTCGGCAATAGCTACCCACAACTAGCTGGAAAGGTTCATCATATTGTAATATGCGATAGACTAACACACACACACGAGGTAAATTAACACACACAGAGAGACAAAGAGAAACCGTCTGCTTTTAATCACCCCAATGTAATGCCGGCAGCAAGATTGATGTTACTTTCGGGGTCGGTGGTCAAGCTAAATCACCCAGTTTGGCAAACTTGAAACTGATATTGACATCAAATGGTGAGTGGGCGTCATTGAATGTGGTTATTGCAGACCGACTTGTTTTATTAGTGAGAAATATTGATAACGGTTATCACTTAATGGTGAGCTTTCCATAGTATGCGTGCTGTTTTATTCAGGTTAACTACCACGTTGCTCCCGGATCAAAATTCCAAGACGCTTCAAGTGAAACATGCATAAGATACGCGGCCGTCTTGTCAGGCTTCAGAAATATGAATCTGTTTTGAGGCATGTGAGACTACCTACTAAACTGCGTGTAATGAATATACAAACGTTCGTACACAAAATCTGCAAGTACATTGCAGAACGTGCACGAGAGCGAGCAACACAATAGTTACTTATGACGCAAACCACAGTATCATAGCATCAAACACAAAGAGTAAACGGACGATGACTGGCTTTAGAAATTCGATATTATTTTACCAAGAAATGCACATCTAATCAGACAATTTCGAAGTATGAACACTCTCAAACACCGAGTAATCAATTGTGGCAAATGTACGTTCTTTCGAACGTATTTGCTTATCGATTATCATCAAATTTCTCTTCAAGCGTATCAGAAGAGAATTCACCAACAGAACAATCCAACGATCCAATTGAGAGAACGTTCTATGGAAGACAAATCTGGCTTCATACTCATACGTACATAAAATATACAACGGTTTAACTCGCTGGATTCCCACGATACCTATGGCGGACTCAGTTATAAAACTTCCCAAAATTGACCGCACGCTTTAACCGCGAAAGCATTTTCGACTACATCAAAATGTTCTCAGTGGACACTTTGCATCTCAGATTCGTTCAATTTGGCGTGGGTATCAGTCTTAGTAACTCAACCCTTCACTACCCTTGAAAATGACGAAGTACTCCTTGAATAGATTTGATGTGTTGTTCGTGCAACGTATTTTC
>LUCH01004867.1:16595-27626 GCA_013368495.1 Paragonimus heterotremus
GTAGAGGAATCGGATAGTATGTTGGTTCCACTTGTTCCTCAAAGGTCGTTCGTCAAGAACAATGGTATATCCTTTCTGTCTGCTTTCCTGAGGTTACATTAGGTCTTCAATTGATCTACAGTTGAACCCATTTCGAATGAGCTATTCTGCCAATGCTCTAATTTAATTGTCCGTGACATTGTCGAAGTAGCTGTTAGTATTATATCATCCTTGTGGCCATCGAACGGACAGAAATCGCACGAAGTCAGATGGCGTAAGCGAGGTGTAGATTTTGGGTACGAATGTTGTGCAGCTGCGAAAGCAGTCGTTCAGTAATCAATAGTTGTATGTTAGATGCTGACACCCATTGAGTCCGGAAATGAGCTGCTCTGGTGGGTAAGAGTTAATGGTGTGCGAGTGCAGACCCTTTAAGAGATCGGGTTACCTGAACGACTCCAACTTCGGAGGTTAAGGCGGGGAGTTCCCTATCACATGGAGTCACACTAAACAGAAAACGGTTGTCACAGAACTCCACGTAATCGAGCACCTTTCTCCGGTAGTCCGTAACTCCGTAAAATTGGTTCACTGTCAGCAGAGATATTTCCTCATCCGCTGTTAAATATAACCGCTGCTGCGTCTTCCATTCTTCACTTACGAGTGTTTCTGTATATATCCAGATTGGACCCGACGTAAGCGGCGAGTGACTTTCGAATCCTTGATGCGGTATAGATGAAACCTAGATCACTCTTTAGGATTAGACAAATTGCGTTTATTAACGCTTCTTTCAAGGGAGATTCCATGATCAGAGTCGCCGCAAGAAAGTCCAGAATGGCAATCAAAACAATCTACCTTGCCGCTCAACTATGCGTGTTTCCGTTCAACACCTATTATCTTCTCAAAATTTACGACAAACCTCCATGTTCTACAACCAATTGTTGTGAGTACTCACTTGTGGGCTCGTGTTGAGCGTCATACATTAGTCACAACGATTGATCCTCATCTGGTAGAGTGCGCAAACACCATCATTAGTGGTTGAACAGTGGTATGAATTAAATGCTTTCAAGCGCGATTGCTACTCAGTTCACAGATTGTAATCTAGAAGTGATCCAATTGTGAAAAATCTGGATTTTGGCTGGATTCGAACCAGTGGCAAATGCTCCACCAACTGAGCTACGAAGCCATGCCGGAGGGTCAGAAAACTCACATTTGAATGATCGTTCTATTATTAAAAAGGATGCCTTTTGGAATGTCAAAGGAATGATCAAAAATTGTGAGTTTCAGAATGTTGCCCATACCCAAGCCATTAGCATCCGATTATGCAGCCTCGACCTCTGCACCCAGAAGACATTTGTGTGGACACTTAGTATCCCCCTGATCCGCAGTTAATCAAGCCAACGACATGGAACAGTGATTGTGTGAATGAAAGCAAACACGTCACCCATAACTTATATTGACAGTTTTTCTGACTCGACCTACCTATCGTTTTCATATTTATTGTGTTGTAATTAGCCTGATGATCAAACATAGACAACAGGTCCCGTTCGATGCTTTGTCGTTCCCATGGCCAGTTCGTCAGTTCGCATTGATCATTCTGATGTGCATGGTCATTTGCATGACAGAGGAGGAATCAGACTGAAGGTCAGTAGAAACAACAACAGCGGTATCAGCCCCGGAATACATGGGCACCAGTAAGGGTTCTGTCGTCACTATCAATCAACAACACATGAAGGCGTGAGTGAGTTAATTATTTGTATGAGTAAACACGAACCGATCGTGTCCAGCAATATACCATTATCGTTACTATCATTGGACTTCTGCAAAAGAATCAATTTCACTTCACACAAAAATATGTTTTCACAACTGGAATATTCTTTGGTGCCCGTTCATTGGACAAACCGTCTCCGTTCGGTCTCATATTTTCGGCTTGCGGTTAGGATAAATTGGCATCTCGACCCAGTAGTCCCACTAATTGCGCAATGTGTTGGCAATAGTGTGAGCGTTGTAAGATTTGAAGTCCAAATAGTTGGTGAGCGAGTTCAAACTCTGAGGCTCATTTCACATTCTCTCCTATGCCAATTTAAGTATGATAACGCCAAGTCAGTTAGGTGAAGTGAAGCGGGCTACTACCGTTTCGGAAACAGCTAGACTAAACAGCGACCTATTCAGATGGGGTTACTGTAAGTTTCAAAGCGCTAATAAAATTTATATTACGCTTCGTACGGTGAGACAGTTTTGCATTTACAACGACATTACTCACAGGTCTTAGCTGTGGCGCTCTAATCAATGCTACAGACGGTAACGCTGTCCCCTATAACATGTTCGTTTTCCTGTTACTCGTTAAAATTCTCATTGTAATAAAACCTATTTATCAAACTCATAGGAAGACGCACGGTACACCGACTCAGTCTGGTAGTTCACAAAAGACATGACACACTGTATATAACGGAATACATTACTGAAGTAGAAGTCAATCGAATTAGTGTTCTTCAAAAGTTACATCTAAAATTACTATGGAATCCGACGAGTTGAACAAACTTTGGAGAAAATACGCAGCAAAAATCACATGCAAACTTTAGGGAAGGACCATCCCAATACCACATACTTTATGAAATAGCTCGATTGACTGAGTTTTGATGGGCGATCTTAGAGGCCGTTTTCGGAAGCGCTTAATTATTCCGGATCAAATTTCGGTACTGTTGTCTGCAGATGTGGAAAGCCTTGTGTGTATTACCAGCTGACTTCAGCTATGGCGTTGTCATTATGACTGGAAGCCTGTCAGTTGTGCAGTTCGTCCGAAGCTAACATGTTATGACTACTTAACACAATGTTTCCCGTATTTTGCAACGGATCATCACAACCTGGGGTGTAGATAGCTTTTTCCGGACGATGTGGGTTCGGTAACATAAGTCACTGCTAGATTCGTGTTGTGTTTGTTCAAGGGAGTTAGGACATACTGAACTTATCTTCCTTGAAGTTAAAATTATCAGTACACGTTTCAAACGAAGTTCCCTCACTCTAGTACTGAATGTCTCAGCAGCAACCAAACATTAAAATGCAATGTGGCACTACTTCCACTACATGGCAATTACAGATTGATTGAAAAATCTGAAATAAACCGACATACCTTGGAATATTGTACATTATTTTCCAGTTAGCAGATAGATTAGCGTTTAGTATGAAGCTACTTATGAAGCATCGGCGAACTGTTCTACGAGTGAATATGCTGCTTCCTCTGGACCTTTGAGTTTAAGAAGGTGTTACTTGTTGTTACCCCCCGATAGTTGATCATACGAAGCAACATGCAAGTTTATTAACAGGCATGCATTAAACCAGTTGAACCCATAGGCATTTTGTAAAATGATCATCTGACCACTCGGCAGTGAATCAATCAACATACTGGGAAAGACGTTGTAAATCAACACTGGATGATTGTGTGGAGGTAGCAGAACGATTACCTGAGTTCCCTAGTTAACCTCGAGACGTGCGAATTGTGCACGCACTGAAAGCGGAGGTGTCAACTTAGAGTCAGTTGCAGTTCACTCCCATTTCGGATAAACAACGCTGTTAAAAGACAACTGCAGCATATATGAAGACAAAACTCCATTAACTTGTTGGTGCTGTACGGTAATCGGAAGATCCCTGAACTCTGGTTATAGCTCGCTTGAAGCACTATGAGGACTAGGACTCAGACACGTTTGTCACAACAATGAGATAAGTAGAATGAGGGAGCACGGTCGACAGGCATGGCATGCTCTAAGCACAATTATTCTCGAGTTTCCAGTATTGGCACGGAAAAAGCTTGCTTTAACAAGTTCGTAATAAAATGCAGATAAAACACGACTATGACTTCAAGCAACCACGCACATTTGAGTGGATTCACTGCTGCACGAAGACCGTTATTCTAAAATTCATTACATCTGATGTGACTAGGTTAAATCTCAGAATGACAAAATCTGGCTGGTGACAAAGATTTTCATATATCTAAATGTTAACGTGAAATCCTTATTATACTAAGCACAAACGTGGACCTCTGACAAGTGCATATGTGGGACAGCGTGCATAACCGAGTACATTTGTAAAGTGTAAACTGAAATGAGATATTGCCGAAATTGCCCGAGCAGATTCCAATTCATCGCTGACTTACAAGTAGATGGTGTACTTGAAAATCGCATGCAGTTAACGCGGCGTATCAAACGTGGTGTCTTCGTGCCACTTAGTGCGCACGCATATAGCCTAAGAACATTGATCTGACACGCTCTCAGGTGCACGAGCCTGTTCAATCTTGAATGTCTACAATGCCAGAATGGTAAACACTTCATTCAAAGTAAGAAACCTGAAATATCTGAACGGTTTCCACGAGAGATTTGCAAAAGTCCAGCTATTTTTTTGTACACTAGCTTTGTGCGTCTGCCTTTCGGATTCACTACCCATTTACGCGCAGCCTGTGCATCTTGGAACGCTAACTAGAATGGTTTATTAGACCAAACCGTCCTACCAACCCCGAAAATACTAGAATATGACAGTCGGAGAAGTCAGCGTTTATGTGGCGCGGAAGCATATGTACAAGGTAATATTTCACCATTATCCAAAATATGAATCAGTCGGATGCCCAATTAAACAAACAAGTAACATCCAAACTGTTGCGCTGGTCACGGTCAGTACAAAATTTCCCAAAATTATTCTAAACTATGCGCATTAAATCAGTTGAATTCGGATTGTAATGAGGCGGATCACAATTGCTTGGTTCAGAATTGTTTCGGTAATCAGCAAGCGATATTAAGTGTTCAGTTAAAAACATCTCATTTAACTGAAACACAAATATGCAAACAAAAGCGAGGTGTGCGTTCCACAAACAAAGTGAACATTCACCATGTGGTCATCAATATTCCCACTTGTTGGACAAATCCTACTAACTAATCCGCTCATTACAACACAGGGTACAACACAGAGTAGCGTAAACCCACACAGCTTAGCATACCAGAGTAGTGCCGGAGAAACTAGAGGTAATTTTAACATGCCCGCTCATTTGTATCACCTCAGATCATATCACGATCCTCTAGAGAATAGTGAGCAGATGTTGTGCATCAATTTCGACGGTGATGTTTTACAATTACTCGCCTGAAAGTCGTTCGTGCCAGTGAACAATATTCAGTTGTACCTGTCCCAGTGAAGGAGAATGGGGCACATGCTGTGAACGTTTGCCATCCTGCTGACTAATTTCAAATGAAGGCAAGGTTGACCACCGTATACATGCGCATCATTTGTGATGTATTTCGGTTCATTCCAGGCTGCATAAAACATTTTGGATCTACATCCTATTCTAATAAAGTATTTGGCAATTAACAAACAACGGGTACACAAATATAACCGAGTTGGTGTGGCAGCTCGCAGCTGCAGATCTGCTCACTAAACTTATTCCAGCTTCAATACGCTGGTATGTAGCCCACAGGTCGCTCAGCCTGTTTTCTCTTCAACATTGTGAAAAAACAGCTGTAAAATACTGCGTTGTATTAAGCACGTTGAAGCAGACATTCTGCCATACATACAAGGAAAGACTTTCAAACTCTTTACGAAGACCATGCCCGATCTATGCCTGAACGTGTGATCTCAGTGATGGAGTATGCTCAGCGAGCTGATACAAATACAGTGTGTGATCATGAAAACTTTACCTGCAAGTCCCGACTTGAAATTTCTGATCTTTACCTTCTCAAGTATCAAAACATTCGAGACGAATTACTTCTTACTTACAACAGATGAAAGACACTATTCATCCGTGGAATCAAGACAGGTTGATGTGCTACCTCATGGAAAGAAGCTGTGAGTGCACATTCAATCCATCCTACAGGGGTCATCGTGGTGTTTCATCGTAGTCTCTGATACACTGGATATGACAGATATTATGATTGATATCAGCTGATTGGCCAATATATTGTGAGGTTCTGCAAACCATGATAGCAGGAACAGGGAAGTTAATTAACACTCAACCATTAACTCCTGATCCCGGTCAACAGGATGACGTTGGCACATTGTATCGTTTATTTTGAAGAGCACCATAAACATCTGCGTTCCAGGGAAGAACAAACGGCGAAACCGAAGTTAAGTAGCTGACATATAAAAATGTGAACGTGAAAACAAGCTGTTTGTCACATGTGGGACACGGCATAGTTATCAACACTGAACCGTTGATAAGTCCTGGCACATGGATAGCGAGTGTTAATAGTCTAGTCATCAAAAGAAAAGTCACTTGCGACTTATGTACCGAAGGGATTTGAGAATGAGAAAGTAAACAAACGAAAAATAATAAAAATGAAAACAAGGTAAACGGTCAGTCTCATAAATTCAAAAGCTCTTCAGGGCACAGAGGTGTCATCACAGTCAATGCTCACGCATCTGGACAGAAAAATGTCCATAGAGAGACATCTGCCAGAGAGGTGGCAACAGTTAACGCCAGCCTCACTGCATAAATGTGTCATAGGTTTTTATGGGACCTAGAACAGTCAGTAGACATAAACCCGTGACTATGTAGGAGGGTAGTCCCAGTCTAAGAATAGCGCCACCTGGAAAGGGAAATATAATACCGCAAAAAGGGATAACCACAAATGAGAAACAGAGTCCACATCATAGCCCGAGGTCTGGAGCACCGATTGAGTGGCGGCATTGTGAGAGTCATTCCCGTACTTCATAAACTTGTAATTCACTATCTTGTCTGCCCAGGATAACTGGCTCCGGTAATCAGCCACTATACTGACGTCAAGCATTACGACAGCGCCGTCAAGAACCATAATCATATCGGGTTTGTTGAAGGAGTTCGATGTTGGAATTCGCAATCCCTCGAAGAACGTATAGCCCAAGTTGCACAATCGTTTCGCCAGGTCTCTGACCACACGGTTGTGTCGAACACAACGCACGTCATGGGTGATCCAACATGATTGCAGAATATGAACAAGGTTTTCCGGTTGACCGCAGTTACCACGGCAGAGAACTGAGTGGTCACTTCGGCCATCTCATGAATTCCGGACTTCAGTCCGCAAGAGACAACATCTGAGCTGGATGGCACGAATAAAGATTCTGGAGAAGATGCAATCTGGGTTGAGCAGCAAACTATTAGAGAGTGGAGAGTGTGATACTTCTTGAAGACCACGGTCAGCAAACGAATGGTAGGGTATATCCATCTAGACAGCATAGGTTTTCTCCCTGTTCGTCACCATTACACCCTGAACGTGTAACGGTACATTCACCTTCTTCAAGACAGAGCCAAACGAAGCACCTTCGACCACATTCTGCAGAACGGGACATTGTTTGGACAGCAATATCTCCATTCAAGATTTGCGCGAGATGGGAATAGTGGTGGACAAATTCGGGATGCCCAAAGTGCCCCAACGAATTGGGGTATGGATGTAGCTGATTTGGGTGTCTATGGGAAGAGGAAGCCACTGCCGAACCAACTGATGAATCATGCAGTCCATAGCCTTGAGCGTGTTACGGTGGACTCGGCCCAACCTTAATGAGTGATTCATCTTTGGAACCAGATGCGGTCTCAGGAGTTCAAGACGTAGATGTGGCATTAGGAGTGTATATTTAATCTCTTCCATCATTATACAAAGTTGCAGACAATAACCAGTGGGTGATTTGGCATTTCCGGGAGAACAGGCTACCCAGTTAGGTCACCGTGTCAGAGGCGCTCAGTGAAGAGAAAAAGTTCCGGGTCGAAGTGGATAGAATCATCAGAGATTGTGGTTGTGCTGTGTTTATGGCCACCCCAGATGATCATTAGCTGGACCACATGTGTGTTAGTCTTCAGCTCGGATGGTTCCAGGGCACCAGATGCGGTTGCAAGCTTTTCGGAAAGATGCATACGACTCTCAGCTAGAAGGATCAGATCGTAGGCCCAGGTGAAATCTCTAGCCAATATGTTGTGGAGCTGGTAGCTACCTCTAGTCGAGATAGAGCCAGCACTTCATCCATTGCCACGAAAAATAAAAGCGGGGACAGTGGGTCACCCTGGCGAACACCACGCTGGGACCGGAGAACGGAGCCATTGAGCGGAAGCATTCCGATGGAAGTCAGCATTGTAATACGTTTTAAGCGAGAAGGCATCAAAAGCTCGGTTCTACCTGATAATCGAACGCTGTTGGATAGAATCGAACGTTGTGAATACGTCGACAGAAGTCGCACACATATTTGAAGGCATGATGCTTGAGGTCATAAGCAGCGCATGACTCAGTGAGGTTGGCTGGAGGCAGTGGTCACGGTGTAGGAATGCAGACTGAACAGCAGGCAGTTGCAAGCGCATATTCCAACGATTGGCCAATATCTTGTGAAAACAACGTTTCAACTTTGAAGATACGGCGATAGGTCTGAGCTCGGCGAGAGATGAAGGATTGTTCACTTTGAGTACAAGCGTGTTGCGAGAGTGGCATAAGTGGACTGGACAACCTTGAGTTAGCAGGAAAAGGATGAAGTATACGGCCAAACCAGAAGCTTTCACGCGCTTCAAATGCATGGGCAACAATTTGTCGAAACCTACAGTGGTGTTTCCCACGCTCCTCAAGGTACATGATTCTTCTTCTCTCGTGATCATGTCGGCCAGAGGCCAGCCTTGAGGCAGAGTCGTGAGAGATGGTCGTTGATCAACGGGCGGATGTGTTGTTAATACCTCGGATCAGTATTTGTTGGAACTATCCAGTTGGCCGCAGTTCATCTTGTAGGCAGCTCTCCGGTTGCCAGAAAAATCGCAGACGCACCATATTTCTTACGCTGATGGTGCGGCGTTTGAATCGCTGCATAGTTAGCTCTTTATATCTGCTTCCTGGTCACGTGGGTCCTTGCGTTAACACGACCTCGTCCTCGAGTGACTGGTCGCCAGGTGTACGGACAAGCAAGCGAGGCGTGCATGGTCAGCAGTTATTTAACTTGTACCATTGTGAAAATGCCTATCTGAAGACCGCGGGCAATAGCTAGTAATTCATCACTGTGTAGGTAAGCCTTGCTATTTGACTCCATCTGGATAAATTCTGTTCGGATCAAACAGGTAAACCACTGAGAGTGATCAGCAGCTTTGGACCAGATATCTGAGATCATGTTAGTCTGAGAGACGGTGGTTGCATCAGCAGCGAACAGAGTGTCATTCTGCTAATTCAACACATACAGACGCGTCCAAATGCTCTCAAAAGTACGACCTAGGAAATATGACAGGAACCGTTGATGACGTTTGCGTTGAGTAAGGCGCGATGGAGCCAGTGCATTGGCACATCTGATAAGAGAAGCTGATTCTTGCTGTGACCAATTGGATCTAGCGATTTTTATGGATATGAATGTCTTATGGTTGTTTTCGACGGGATATGCATGCCTTCTATGTTGACTGAGACCAGTTTTGTTCGAGAAACCGCAGTCACAGTTGACACAATCAAAGACTGTAGCAGGCTGAGTGTCCATTTCCTGCTCCGGACTATTCCTGCGTTGATGCATGCGAGTATGCGCCAACAAGCCATTGTTCGATTTACAAATCTGACTACCTTCTGAACAGGTGTACTCCTCTTGCCTATCCTGTGTACTGGCAGTTGCCTATTCAGAGGTGCTGGCAGTAGCTTTATTGTCTTGATCGAATGTAACCAGCACGTTGAAATCCGGTAAAGCGGTTGACCCTATCTAGAGCTGCTGAACACTCAGCTAGTCAAGGTTTGTACCGAGACCGTCCAGTCGGCATCACGAAGAGGTGGATCAGTGCGCTGAACTAACTCATTACTAACTGTAGCGAGCGAATTGTCCATGGAGTAAGAGGGCCACAAATAAGCTTGTAACGAATGTACCATTTGTCTGATTAATTACAGGAGACGGTGATTGCGATGTTATCTGCAAACATTACAGAACAAGTAGAAGTGGCGCGATAGGAGACGATTAGATTTAGTCACTCATATTAGCATGTCAGGAGGTCTGTAGCCAAAGAGCATAATACAACAACTGGAGTGAGCATGACTGACTTCTTGGAGAGACAGTTATACAAACCAACGAAGGAATATCCAGAAGAAACGTTCAGCAGATTTTTTTCCAGAAGACATCCTAAACAATGTGGAAGAGCCTCAAGGCAGCACTGCGAGTGTTGAGGAAGTTTGAATCTCAACTTCACATTTAGGCGTTACTGTACTTACATTTTTGCAGTGGTATATATTTAATGCTGAAGTTAGCGTGATTAATCAGTTTGCTTCATCCTTTCGTACTTACCAGTGTCATCTGATTTCTAGGACTTCTAAATTTGCCGCAAACAATTGAACCGTTTTGGACATTGTTCTTTATATTCCTTTTACAATCGGTGTGTATCTTCATCAGTGTAGAAGGAAAACGTTGCAATATGTTACCACTTCGTTATCTTGACCAGACGCAAATGGAAAACATGCAGATAATATACGACGGACAAATAAAGATAGACAAGATAATATATACACGGGTGCATTCGCATCGGGTACTATGTCATCAACACCCCGTCAACCTGATGGGCTGCTTTAACCACACTTGAGCGCATAGCGCAACACACTGAGCTACAATTAACATAGTTCCGTTAAAGTACAGTAGCTTGGGGCTTCGATTGCGTAAAAAATAATCAGCTCTTGGATTCATTGAAGCCGCTTCAGCGGAATCCAGGTGTCCTCCTCAGCAGACCACATAGAACAGCTGGAATTGTCAACTTGAATAAAAGCGATTACTTCAAGAAATTGAATGATATTCTTACAGACCAGACCAAGTTTCGTAGATCTGATAACGAAGGGGACATAACCGAATATGCCGAGCAACAGATCACTAAGTGTCTTTAGTCATGGAAAGAGGAAAAGCTGATAACCTCCGCGACTTATGAGAAACTACGACCACAGGGTTCTACTATGCCCCGTCTCTATAGACTACCAAAAGTCTACTACCCTGGTGTACCGGTTCATCCAATACTTTATATGGTGAATTCGCCTTACCACTCAACGACAAAATGGATATTTAAACTGCTTGAACCCGTCCGAAAAGCGATTGCCCCCGCTCACTCCACCTAATACGTTTGAATTTGTTGAA
>LUCH01004867.1:28751-46972 GCA_013368495.1 Paragonimus heterotremus
ACTTTGTACTGCCGAGGCGATTGGAATCAGGCTGCTTGAGCCGGTATTATATCATCAAAGGCGGTTTGTTCAGGCGCTGCACCTACCATGGCCATAAATCCGTAGGATCGATGGCCAACCTGCACGGTCAAACCCATGGACGAGCGTGATGTAACCGACTAATCAAGTCATCGTCAGTTAACCGACCAGTGACTTAGTTTCTCTGGAATAATTCTGGTCAGTCTCACGATCCAACTCCTTACATGTGTTTACCGGCCTAACGTGGAATTATCGAAAATAGTTATTCGCCTATATGTCTTTATTTTGAATGAGTTAAGTGAACCAACGTGAGGACAAGTTATCATGAAGTATTTAGCAATCAATGAATCGTGATTTCTGTCAACCGATTCACCGGTTTGAGATTGTTGTGTCTCTAGATGTACTAATCACTTCTGGACATGTTCTGCCACTCGCTGTGATAGTTTTCGATCTACTTTACCGAATTGAACGCCGCTGCAACTGCAAGTGAACTGGAAGACGGAGGGAGAGACAGAACAGTTAAGCAAACCGCGTTTGCGATTATGTGAAAGTGGTCCCTTGGTGGTTTGGGTCAAGCGTAATTGGAAAGTTTTATACATACAGTAGAGGGCAGAATGCGATTTGTGCCTAATTTTGTTGGCCAGACGATCCCTTTTGGAGCGTAGAAATAATGAACCATCTTTCTATTTAGCTGTTTGATGGTTGTTATGCACCATCGTTACACCCAGTAATGAGTAAATTTGAGACAGCTACATTGTCGTCTAATTCAATTTCTTAAGGAAAGGATCAGTTCGGGTGAGTAAATCTAAGTAGGTGTAAAATTCAAAGTCCTATCAACCCACCATTTATATAATACGGCTTTGACAATATTATCTGAGACTTGTTGTTCGATCATTTCAAGGAAGGTGTCAGTCAGTTTTAGGCATAACAGACTACTCATGGTCTTATATGTTTAGATGAACACCTATAACACGTTCCATATGTTACCGTCCTAAACAACTGGACAACTTATAACATTTCTGCTGCACTCCCTAATGCGTTTGTATACCCCAGCTTAAGTGTCTGTTGACCTGGAATGACTACTATGGTGCTTATAGAAGCACGCTTAACGTCGGTTCCTTTCAAAACTTACATGTCCATATCCGTAAATCTACTCCAGGCCGTGCGTAAAACTAGGCTGCTGAAAAGTACCAGCTGACCCTTCGGTTGAGTTAATGTACCCGATATTCTCATTTGCGACAGCCGAATACGATATTTTACACGGGTAAATCCAAGTTTCTGCACTGGGATTGTGAACTTATTTAAGTGCCTCGTTGTTGTTTTGAGCATCAGTTTTCATATACAGTCACCGTTGTTTGTCATTGCTTAATGTGTGTCCGTTGTGTTCATTGTGTGCCAGTTGGCATACCAGTTTGAGGGCATGTTGTATTCGCCGTGTACCCAATGTAGTCACTCGCGCCAGACATAATAAGTATTGGGCCGCAAATTTCTCACAGCCGGAATGCAGATTACGTACTCACTAGGTTTGTTGTGATATGGATTTCAGCGGCTGCTTCTACGATACGCATATATGGAGGGTGCTGTTAGCCGATAATTGAGACGACAGTTTAATGTTAAACGTCATGCATGTGATCAGGCCGAGTTCATTTCAAGTGTATCACTCAACCTGGATCTAACCAACTTGGGTACCGAGATTGTTTTACGTTTCTTATCTATATAAACACAGTGGAGAACGTAGATACAACCTGTGGGTGTCCGAAAGCGATCTCGTTTATGTTTTGTTCTATTTTCAATAACGAAAGTGGACATCAAACCACCACTTTTACGCAGTGACTACCGTTTGCTTATTTGGGGTTTACGTTGTCACTTGTCGCATCTAACTGCTAAGGTTCGGGCCTTCGATGGGGTTGATGTCTACGATCTGAAAGGGTGTCCCAGTTCACTCCATCTTGGATAAGTTTCTGTTGATCAAAACTCCCAGGCATCTCAAAGCAACCTACTGAATGTGGATGAGCTATCGACATCACAAAAACTGTGTAATTTATGTTATCACTCACCTCTTCCGCGTATCAAACATCGTACCTCTGGTGGCCAGTCCTGCTTAATCCCGAAACATTGAATTAAACTTGACTTTGTTTGGAACTGATGTTAGTAAGACATGTTGACACACAAAATCGGTGGATTCGAAGGCGCTACTATTGATAAGCACAGGTAAACGCTCTCAAATTTACTATATACTTCGCCTGAGAAAATGTAGGATTATTGCACCTTCTTCACAAAAGCCAGACTACTCTAAATCTCCTCATTGTCGCCATATTATTGTGGATGTACTGTTCAAAGTTCTTCTTCACGGCGACACCAAAAGTTTCTCGCAGCCTGCCTGTGTAGACGCTTGGCCATCAATCCTTACTGCTCACTTTTTGCGTCAAATACTCTGATAGCATTTTTCGAGGAGTATCGCATATTGTTGGCTGGGTTCAGCTGGATACCAAACCAAAACTCTCAAAGGCCTTACTCCTATATTTGCAAGACTTCTTCGTAAACTGTTCAAATAGGGGCTCTGGAGTGGCAAAATCACACTTACCTCCTAGGCAGATGATCAGCAATCTTCTAGTGGATAGTGGCAAACTAGCCCTAATACTATCCATGAATTGTGTCTGGGATCTACCCGGAGATATTTTCAGGTATTCTCATGTCTCTTCCCTTGATCTAAAAACTCTGGCTAGCAATCCTAGTACACTACAGACTGGCATCAACGAGATAACGATATGATCTAATGATTACTGTCTTTCCTGATGACATTAAATGTGTACACATGACACCAGGTTCTGATACCGAAAATCCTGTGAAGATTCATCACACTTTCAGCGCAGTGAACATCGCCACTCTTAAGATGATGACCCAAGGGATATTCCCATGCATCTTGGAATAGTCTTTGGACATAAATTATTTTCCTACAGGCATGTCGACTACTGAGATTTTCAATTTTTCCTCTAAAGTCTGTTTCATAACGTTATTAAATTCCCATTTATTTAAAACACGTTAGATTGCTAATTTCACTCTGTTCTAGGTATTTGATGTTATCACCGAGATTGAAATTATCCTTTTATTGTGTTATTGTTTTTAAGGTCAGCGAACGGAGTGTGTGTATGTATGGTCATTAGGAATGCAGCACACACCGTCTCAACAATGGTTCCGCACGTACACCATTTGGTTTTGGTCATTCCTGAAACGAATGTAGTCAAACCCAGTGATGTCGTGCAACCGATTAACGGTGTAACTGATAAGAGGTAGATTCAATCAGTAAACAATGTATTGACTGAATGAATTGCATTCAGTCAACAGTGTACTGTCAAACATGGTTTGGTCAGAGTCCGGTGGTTTGTCTCTCAACACTTCCGAAATGTGTCATTTTAGTTCTGGTTTCGAAACAGAATCACTGTGGAGAACTTGTCACTGCACGTGTGTGCTTTCAGGTATATATAACGGGATGTACTTCTGCAGTGAAGATGAACGATCACATTATATTACTCAAACAACTGCTATTCAGTAGCAGGACCAGAGGATATATTTTGTCATCGTACATGCCGCAGGAAAGTTGCAGGAAGGAACATCAGAGTGCAGCATCGCCCACAATGGCCCCTGCTACTTAAAGGAACTGAGCACTGACGTCTGTGATAGCCGAGACGGTCTGGGTCGAATACCGCGTGCAAACGAGTGGTTTTGTGTCTGGTTTTGTTTAAACGCTTAACCCATATGTTGCTTTGTCGAATAAACAACCCTTGTGCTATCCACGTTCTTGGATCGCAACGCTTCTTGCGAATCTATAGGAATGTGACATTTTGAAAACCATTCACTGAGGTTCGTGGTGATGATGATGATGATGATTACTATTATTTTATGACTCGAAATTACTCACCTACATGTCTTCTAGTCAACGAACAAATGATTGCATAGATTTCGAAAATTCGATCGATTGTTCGAATTCGTTCAATAAATAAAACACTCGACCACAGGTACCGCTCTATTTTCATTAAAGACTGTGGTATTTTTAAATATGCTATTCGAAATACACTGCTTATCATATGATATGAACTTGAGAGATCTGCATCAAAATGACGAACCCTGTTTCCTTGTATAATAGTTTGATAGACTGAACAATGTAGTAAAATTGGAAACAAATTACACCTGGGTGTTAGCTCAACTCTCTAATAGATGCTTTCGAAAATTTTTTTATATAACCAAGTGCACAGATGGCCTGCTTTCAGTAGCTGATTAAGATTACGTTCCGTTTGGCTGGTTAATTACAAACGGCCGGTTGATATATCTTTGGTGATGACATTTTCTGATGACTCAGCTATGCTTTATTACAAACAGGTGGCACGCGGTGTCATCAATCACAAAACATGTAATCTCAACTGGACACAGAGTCGAAGTTTCCTGAAGCAGGCGAGTGCGCGTCCTACGGTCTGCTGAGACTTACGTTATCTGGCCTCAGAATCCACTGTGTTCAAAAACAATTTGTGTTGAGTTTGCAACTGACCTGGTAATCAGCATTCTCGTAATTTTAATTTCCATTCTCAAGTCTGTCTTTCTGATCATTTCAGCCGTGTCTTCAGCCCAACGACACACCATCTGAATGCTTAAAATTTGCTACACATTCATGCACGACCAAAATGTACGAAGTCATTGAATCCCACTCACCTGCACGCATACCCTTTGTTATCTGTCACCTGCACCCTCCCCACCCCTGTGAGTATGGCCTTCTTATGGGCCGCCATGGAACTGTCGCCAACTGATCGGCCTATCCGAAGGCCGGCTATTTAGACACACGTTAGACCGATCCGATCGCATTTCGTCGGTTCGTCCTTGCCTGTCGGTCGCCCGTGCTTGCAGTTGTCGTGCCTTTGGACCCTTGACGGCTGTACATAGAAAGGCATAGCAGACAAAAAGCGTCGTCCGAAGAAGTGATCAGTGTACAGAAAAAGAGGGTTTACATAGAGTTGCCCTTCAAGGGTGACCATGTTGTGCGGCAAACAACATAACGACTGAGAAGTCCACTTAAACGAACATTTAACGCGGCTGAACTCCGTGTACTCTCTCGGACCCAAAAGTTACCAGTGCCTTCAATCAAAGGAGACCAGCTTATCCGTGCCATATCACATTGTGTTTACCAATTTACATGCAACTGCGGTGAAAGTTACATAGACAGAACCGAAAGATGTCTGATCTCCAGAATGAAGGAACACATGCCCAAATGGATGCAAAAGTCCGTGTTACCGGAGAACGGCAATGTTGCTGAAACACGTAAACAGCCAGTTTCATCAGTCGCTAGACACATCCTCACCACTGGTCATGCTATCGAACCACCTTGTACATTCAGAATCCTGTTGCATCATTCCAATTCAAGATTCATGAGGTTTGTTGAGGCTGTAGCAATCAATCGCATCAAGCTAGCCCTCTGTGTTCTGGGAAGACTGTTTGTGGACTTGACACTTCCCTGGACCTATTGACTCAGTTTAACCCGCTTATTGATTGTCAACCCCTGCATTGTTTGCTACAAAAAACTGATCCATGTTATTGTAAATTTGGTACTCGTTAGTCAATACGAAATGTATGCATCTATCAGTTTTCGTGTTTTCACTGTTTTATTCAAACTCCTAAAGGGAACTAACCATTCCGAACTGAAGTTTGTTTCTTGGAGTTAATTAGGTTGTTTATGTCAATAGTACCACGGTTCCAGCGACTTGGCTTGGTCCTGATATTTGGCGTCGTTGGTCATACATGCACCACCCAAAGTTCGTCGGAAGAACGTACAGTGCTCCATTCTGTGTCCTCAGCCGTTGAGAAGAATTCGCGCCGTCGATTTGGCTCGTGTACTGAAGTAGTCCAGTACACATTGGTGCGTTTCCTCATTCGTCAAGACGAATTTGTGTCGTCGATTTGGGTCGTGTACCGAAGTTGTTCAGCACAGCGGTTTGACTAATTAATCAGGACGGTGTTCGGTTGGCCGATCAATCTGTTCGAATCTGCTACTTCACAGTCTTCGGCATTTCAGGGATCCAAATATAGCAATCCAACAATGTCAACTATAAGGACACTAACTGTCGTCCAAACAACTGCAACTGATGACGAAATCCAGCAAACAACAGTCGATGTTTATTCTTATTCTCGTTCTCATATTAGTAATGAGTCTATCAGTAGGGTACACTCAAAAATACGAATATTCGAGTTAAAGGAAAAATACTTTGATGAAAACTTACAGTAAAGATTAGTGGAAGTTAAACTATGATATAGACGAGAGTTATTAAGAGTGAGAGCTGAAGCCGAGGTAGCCGGGATTAAGGCTAGGCTACATGGAAAGAAAAACAAATTCGAGCAGGTTAGTAATGCGTCAGCTGATAATGTGTCCCGACTGGAGAAATATGTCGAGGATTGTAGTACACACGTCAAACGGAGATCGGCAACATAGCCGGTCGTATGTAATCCACCAGGCGTGAGGCCAGCCGTTGTCGATAATGCAGTGGCAACAGCCTTGCAGCCACTTGTTAAGAATCAAGAGCTCTCTCGTGTCGAGCTGACCCACTCTGCTGACCATCCCGTGAATTATCGGAAATGTGCGCATGAGTTTAGATTCCAAGTGGAGAGTAAAATAGGGGACAACAGCAACCATCTAGTTAATCTTCTGAATCGTTGCCAAAGATGTGTCAAAGAGGCAATTACCGGATGCATTATCCTTCCACTTAAACGTAGTCTCGAGAGCCCGGAAAATTCTGAGTGGGTTCTTTAGTCAGATCCACCAGGTCTCTCGGATGCTACTGGATAGACCATTAAACGGTTGAATGGTAGCTATCAACAGTTCAGACGCTTTAGCCAAGTCAGCCTTTGAGTTTCCCGTGGTCGTATCTGCGAAGTACTTTTGAGGAAGCAGTGGAAGTAAGGTCCAGGATGGGACGGTCTTATTCATCGGAATGAAGCCAAGGCCTGTGAAAAGTGGGTTATCTATGTAACATTGATAAACCCGGAAGACGCACCACGCGATACCACACGAAGCGTGGCAGATTATGCAAACAGTATTCAACTGTAGGTGTTTAGTAACTCCTCAGAAACACGGTATGAAACAGTGGCTCATGCAATATTTTTCCAAAAGGCAGACCAGCTGCATTGTGCAGTCGTGCTGGCGGAAACAGCTACCCTTCCACGTATTGAATGAAATGCGGTAGATCTAATGGTTGGAACTGAGATAGTTCCACAATAACTTCAAGCGCCTGTCGAAAGCGTAACGCAAAGGACCCACTCAGCGGTTGCGTCGCATTACATAGCAGACGCCCGCATTATATTTAGTGCATTTTTACCAACCAAGTTGCTGCAATACATGAAAGAAGTCTGCCTGAACTATGGAAACATATGCGGTCAACTAATAACTCAGCCGACTTGGCTTTCCGTGGAATTTTGGATTTGAGGGAATGGAGACATTGGTCGAAATGTCCCGAATTTCTGTAAACGTATGACAAGTCTCGGTCCAGGTGCCGCTCTAGGTTGAATGTGCAAACGGAAATCAAATGTAATTCTAAGCAAGTTTTCACAGTCTGTCCAATATTCACCCACTTCCCGAACCGGTTTAGACAGTTGAAATCGACCGTGTTATTCTTGCGCTTCCAGAGTTGGTTGCCAGAACACTACGGTGTTCTTAAAGAAGGCAAAGGAATCAGTTTGAAGATACATGAGACGAGTTTGCCGTTTAGAGCAAGTCGCGAATGTAGGGTGGCGGTCATAGGAGATGGTTTTTATCCAATTACACTCTTCGACAAATGAGACGCCTGAGAGATGCTCCCAGTGAAGACCGGTGTCGGTGGTCTCACCAAAGTGTTTATTTAAGGTGTGCGCCTTCGAACTCCCTTACACGACTGTTTACCATTTGTGAGCATTTATGTAGGGTTAGACGAGGAACAGAATTAGAATTGTGACATTTTCCGTCCATTGGCGCCAGAGTAGAATTTTAGCGGCCGGTGGAGGACATTTCTGAAGGTCAGACTTCCCTTCGAATGACCCTTTTACACCCTCCTCCGTGACCCACGTCTAAAAGTACGATCGAATCAATACAACGCGTGACTGAATTCCTCGGATTCAACACCACTGGGGACGGTTACCTGATTGCGGTTTTAAGGCCAGTGAGAGGATGGCCGTGTTAACACAGACAATGGATGGAGCCAGTGAGTGACAGCAACAGGCATCTAAGTAAAACTCACTTGGTGGAGAGGTGAACTGAGGAACTTCGCATTCTGATTGCCGTATGTGAGAACACGGACGGCACGCCGTTTTTCAAGCGGGGTCACAGAAATCAGCTAGACAAGATCAGTTAAAAAATAGTTTAACATCCGTGAATAGCGCAATGGATGGTTCGTACGATCTGCGTAATTGCTGAGTGCAGACTCATTTCTAAACGGTTTTCGTTCAGCCAAAGCACATCATCTTCACTTATCTGCCAGCTGTTCCACCACTGAGGTTGACGGTTTCCAATAGCTCTTTTAGATGTGCCCAAAGCAATGGTTGGAATGAATTCAGTTGAATTGATTCTGGTTTTCTAAATGCCTCCGACTTGTACAACATGGTAAACTCTTCTACGTGGCTGCAGTATATCTGGATTTAGGCTTCTTTAATGAAAAACGCTGGTTACATGCCCATCTTAACTGGTACATCTGACCAGTCTATCATTCAGCTCTCTGTCATGGTATACAGTAAAAGACGCTACAGACTACTCCTTGTGGTGGTTTTAGAATCAGACGTTGCAAGTCAATTTCAGATATGGACTCACAGAGATGATAACTTCACTCTTCTCCAGCATGTTTGTTGGCTACGACTCGTCTACCCATTGTGATCAGTTGATAAGCTGCCCCAATTTCTGTTTCGAGATTTGTTGCTTTTAGAAAGCAATTCTTATTCGTACAAACAGGTTGTTATGCGTGTGTATCAAAAGACTACAAAGAAGAAATGAAAGTGACTGACAACCAAAAATCATTTGCTTGTCAGAGGTAGTTCAAGGTTTGTCAAACATGAGAAACTTTGTTTGAATCCTGTAGACATCAGCACAATTCTGGGTGACGTGAAACACCCCGCCAGATTTTCTTCTTCCACTTGAGGAAAAGTTTATCCCAGCTAGCAAGTCGATGAGTTGGTCCGTTAAGAAACTGAAAATGTTTGACATTTCATTGAGACTCATGACGAGGAATCCATGTAAGAAACTTTCCATTGCATGCTCCTACTATTATATAAATAATGAACGTTTACTTTTAGTGCCTTCTGTTAAATACCTGGGGATTACGTTGTGAAGAATCACGAAATGGTCCATTCACTTAACTGGCATTTTCACCACAATGAGGAGACTGCCGTTTTAGATGCGGTGCTTAGCATCTGCCTCTAATCTCTACCATTTGGTTACTCGATTTATTGAAGCTCTTGTTCGCTCTCACTGAATGTATTGTTCAGCGCTTGTTTCCACTGGTTCATTGTGAAAGGAATATGGACATTTACTAAATCGTTGCAGTGGAATTTCGTCTCAATAAACGGATGATCTTATTGCTCATTTTCGGTTCTAAATGTAAGAGCAATTTCCAGCAAAATTCTTATTGAACACAACCAATCCCATAGTATTTGTATCGCTCTATGTATGTTTCCGCATCTTTCAATAAGTCACCGTACAAACGGTTATTTGCACGTAAACGGTCTGACTATTCCTCCGTTATTCCTTATTTTGCCCGACTTCTTCACGACTGCAACATTCCCACTGGTGGATTATCTTTAAAACTGAGACATTAAAAATTTGTCAAAATTCATAATGACTGGAACCTGTTCTCTTAACTTGTCTGCGCGTTCTACGGTAATATTTATATTCCGTAACCTTGTTTCAATGTTCACCATCCGCTGAAGATGCGCGCATATAAAAGAGACAAAAGTTCATCGTTTGGGATGTGTAAATTAGTTGATCGAAGCTACCGGGTGAAATGACAAGACGAAACCTTAGGGTTGATATAACGCGCCATTCCTCTAAAGCTTGTCTGCTTTACCTGGCTCGCTGCTATGGGGCTTACCCAGTCTACTTACACGGAGTCAGGAAGAATACAACTGCGGAGAAAACGCGCCGTACTCCCGACTACCAGTTCGACAAACGAATGAAATGCCTGTAATTATATATCATGAAACAGTGGCCAAATATGGCCATTTACTTGTTGAATCACTGTCCGCTTGTTTAGGCCACTTCACGATCCAGTGGTCAAGTAGGGTTTATTCCATAGCCATTGCGGTCTGATTGGTTCCTCGGGCTTGTGCGACACCCACGCTCACTTCCATGCCTCCTCCTAGTTGGTCCGACGTGCCCTCAGTGCTTTGTTGATGGCCGATTTCGTCAGCCTTCACCGAGGTCCTGACTAGATTGTTTTGATGAATTCGTCTCCTTACTAGTGTACTCCTGTGAGAAAGTATTTTTCACACGTGAACGTGACATTGGTAAATGTAGCTTCCCAGAATTGTTGTTATGCATAGATGTGTTCCTATTCGGGGTGCTGTTGAAGCATATACCAAGTGTGTGAATTTTGTGAACAAATAATAAAAGATGTTCCCAGAATCCAAATTGAAACTTGTGGTCTCGAGTATATCCTGGCAAACTAAGGGACTGCTACATCTACTCTACATGGAAGTCTCAAAATGTGAATAACATGTGTGGCATACTGGTTAAGCCAATACTAACATGCCTCATCTTACAACCCGTGCCCCAAAACGCTGGATGAAAACGAGTGTGTATTGAGTAAAGACTGCACCTCGCTTTCGTCGACCACCGAATATAACTTCACCTCTGGTCATCTAGTTGACCATGTCAGATCGTAAAGGACGTAATATGTCACTAACTCTAGACTACTAGCACTTATTGAATCACCGGGAATCAATGATCAATAGCCATTTCGTTGCAAGCACAAAACGTCGACACAATCGATCTACCTACCGCGGAACTGATCGTCATACTAGTATGCGAAAGATTGAAGATATTTTGATAGATAAATTTACTTGTGACAGTTCTGTGCAGTTTATCAACAGGTATTGCGTTGTCCGCCACTGTCGGAATATCGCGGTCAGTCTTCTTGTTTTGATAATGCAAGAAACACCTTATCACAAGAGCTTATCCGGTCATTTTGTTTAAACTGGGAAATCCAAGTCAGAATTCTGATTAACGTAACCCGCTATGCCATTAATGCTACCACAAATCTACAACGACATGTAAAGAACCACAATATGTCGACTGTATGCGCGGCCGTATGTTAAATGCACGGAAATTCTTTGGAGATGGCGGTAAGAGAAGTTTCCCTAGTAGTTTTTGCAACATTCTATTCAACCGTCTAACTAAAATGTCTAGTTCGAATCGCAGATTCATCCCAATGGGTTACCATTACTTTATACACTTATATATTGGCCAACTGTGGTTGAATATAGGCCAAGGTGTTTTGTCCCCTATGGATTTGAATGAAGACAACATTGATATGTAAGATATAAGATACTTGAGCTGGAGTATGAATCAGTCCGAAGTGTTGTATTCCACCGTTTCCAATCAATTCTATTGCAAACAAAACCAAGTTTGAACACTTATCTGATCAACTGAAAAGACTAGAATCAGTGTCGAGATGAGCATGTAGCTAATTCAATGCAAAGCTTATCAGTATCAGCCAAAATCTACCAATGACTACAGAAATTCCTTTAGATTTTCACAACATGCTTCAGGTATCATTCTTCGGTTTCCACAAAAAATGGCCAGATATGGTCATTTCAAGAGATGGATTACGTGGATTGAATAGACTAGGTTTGTCTAACAGTAGTAAACTCTGCTTGGATTGGAACCACGCATACAGTTTAGTCACCCAAAGGAGATATAAGAAATTACCTGATCAGCACGTTTACAAAGAATTATCACCCAGATGGTTTCATACACCACACGTGTATTACTGCCCAAATATACATAAATCCGAAGTTTCACGACGACCCATTCTATTGATGACGAACTCTCATTACCACAATCGAAAAATATAGCAAAATTTCTCAACCGATTAGAGCTTATTCGTTTATGCATAATTTGTTAGACATTTTCTAGTTCATCGAAATAGTACGCAATCCGAGTGTTATAGAGGGCGAAATGGCATTTCTCAAAATGCAAACTTTGTTGATGAGTACATCCCCCATTGAAGCGAGTGGCTTTGTCTATGATCATGTGAAAGAATGTCACATTGAACTAATCTAATCAGATGTTTTACTCTGTACACTGAAAATGCAGTTTTCATTCAGTGTACCGTTCTATTGCCAGGTGAGTAGTAAGACCTCCCCAAGTCTGCATGAACCTGTTTGATCGATATATGCATAGCTTCATTCAGAAACAAAGTCCGTGTAACACTTTTGAATTCAGGAAGATCATTGACAGCTAAAATATCCGTGACAAGTTTGTGTGGTCGTTGGATTTCACTTCATTGTTTATAAACATGACATCAATGGAGGTCACTGCCTGTTCATGTCAGTATGTGAATACGTCTGCCAATCCGGACATGCTTTTGTAGGCTTTGTTCTTTGCTAAATACTCAGCCTGCAAATTGGTTTAAAAGATCTTTCGGCCGGTAGCTGTAGCAGCCTCCTCTGCTCTTTGCTAGCCGCTAAATTCCCCAGCATGCATGATCACAAACAGCCAGGAAGTTCCACCGAGAGCCTATGTTTTTCTCGCCCTTATCTGGATGGTATATTCCCAATACCAGATGGCTTGAATTAAGTTGATCTAATTTCGTTCATGCTTGAGGTGGCTAATTCTTTTCTGGATTGGTTAATCAGACCATCGGACTGCTCGTTAATCCAACTGGCTGTAGAACGCCGGCAATGACAACGCAATATAATGAGTTCAAAAGCCTTGAGTCTTTGAAACAAAAGCTAATTCTCATATTTCTAACAATCTAAGGCAAAACTCTTTTCTAGAAAGAATGATCATTAGGGACGTGACAGAAGTATCACAAAATTCTCTACTTATTCGGTTCGTTAAGAAATCGTTATTCGTCAACCCACAGTTCATGGGCGAGTTATTAGCGGATTCTCTCATTCGTATAATCTATAACCTTCCCCGCCGAAACACTAGAATTGTGGTTCAGCAGTACACGTATGGGAAACAAAATGCCCGCATAGACGCAAAACATGGTCGCATGCGCGGTCTCTCCTTTTCCTGTTCAGCAGTCTATTAGACTCTATTGGACTCATGATGAAACAGCTGGTTAGATGTATAAACCAGCATCATCTAGCGTTGAGTAAATGCGGAGTCAGGATAGCAAAAGTTTGACTTACTGAGGGATATATAACAGATGCGAAACACAACATGAACCCCATTCATTATCTTTGTGTAGTGTACTGACCGCTCGACAAAGGACAGGTTCGGTGTAACACCGAAATATAACGATGGCTGATTTAACCGCCTTTCATGTACGTAATACTACGTAACATTGTTACAAACAGTTCATTCAAGCTGTGAAACCCATTGGCCAACTATCCGTCTGCTCGCGAACACATTTCTGATTCAGTGTCATCAATTAACACTGATGAAATGTGTTCAAACCAGCATACTGTTGAATAAACTTCATTTATTCGCTTCCTCACTGGCCTAGTGTTACTGGATTTTTCTCACGTTTTACTTAGCATCCATTTACTAACCTGAAAATTAATTTCTTGAAAACATGTTTGTCAACTTGTTCGTAGTTTATTTGAGACCATGAGTAGTTTAAAAATATTGTGAATATTTTCACGTAGTTTCAGTTAGTATAGTCAAACAGGAACGAAACTTGAATGCCCAATGGGAGTGCAGAAGTTGACTGATCACTTGAGAGTGGTGCTCAAATGTTATTGGTCAAAAGCTTCATTTACGTATCTGCGGCGTGTTCAACCGGAGGTGAGAGCCAGCAGTTAACCTAAAGCCTTAACACTTTTAATACCTACTAAACCAGACTATGACGTTACACATTTTATCTCTGATGTTTACGATACATGTTACACTTTAAGCCAATAAAGGCATCCAAAGAATAAAATAATATATATATGAATTGTGGTATATACTGAGATTTTGGTGTCATAATTCCATCTTCACTTGGCGTTGCAAAGCAGTGGAATTAGACTTAAGTTCCTCTTTATAATATCCCAGTCAGATGTCTAATGGATGTAGTGAAAACTCAAACTGATTGTTTGTACCTTACTTTCTGGTCCGTGCGTTTGTCCCCGAAATTTCAAATTATATGTAAGTACCTTTGCAGTTAGGATAGAAAAACTGACAAACAGGCAATCGTTATTATGTAAGTTCCACTGGAAGAAACTCATGCGTCCTATTGACCCGGTAGTGAAGCGGCAAACATTATGGTGATTAGTCGGGAATTCTTGAATGGTCTGCAAGCGACGTTCAATGATTCTGGCAAGTGACCTGACGAGATAAAACAAACCCCTTTCAGTGAAAGCCTATAACACGGACTAACTGTGAGGTCGTAGGTCAGAAAGCGTCCGTTAATTAGTATACTGCAACTGATAGATGCATACAGCAAGCGAGTTATCAAAATGTTGGAGAGGGACACATGTCAAATAAAAATCAGTGAGTACGCAATTGGGAAACAGAAGAAATTTGCGCACTTTTACATACAGAAGCAACTTTTAAGGTATTGCGTATACATCACGATGACGCTTGACAAGTCATCCGAAATCACCGCTGAGATAGACAGGATTACATGGGAACGTACCCTGGTTCCGAGTTCAAGATAATTAGCCTGAGATAAAGGCTACGCTTGAACGAATCTTAATTATGAAGTGACGGTACAACTACGGGAAAGCCGTCTGCTATTGGGTTCAGCAGATTATTTCGGCATCTTCAACATAATGGATGCAATTTGCACATTTGTGATTGAAAAGTCGGTCACGTCTGGCCGTTAGCAAAATGTGTATAGAGGAACTCTGATATGGATTGACGAAAAATAAACAGCAGGAAATCATTTATAGATTTCCTCGAGAAGAGACAGTAAGTGTCTTGCTGAATGCAGTTAATAACACTTGACTAAGATTTCCTTTCATCCTAAAAATTGGAGCGACCCGACAAACTGACCACTACTCACGGGCGAATGTGGCTGAGCGTTTACACATGATAATTCAGTCGTGCATTATGTGAGATCAAAGGTGCGATGATCAACACGGTTGCCTCACCAAAACGTGGTCACAATTTTACTCCCGACCATGTCAAGTATGTGCTAGTGACGGGCACCAACACGAGGGAATCTCGAGCCCAGCACTCCTATTTGAAAGGGGCTGATTGGAAAATCCATGTGAGTTCAACAACTGCGACTAATTACGGGTAATGTTCAGTTGATATGATAATTCAACACTGTTATTTTGTCAGCCGACAACTTCGTGGACATTGTACGTTGAGTATTGCAGTCTTCTATTTTCCTCGTGGTCATGTCAGAGTTTTTCATGCTGAAATAAGAGAACAGGTGGCATCCCAATAAAGTCGATCCTGAGCAACGTTGTTTGAGTTTCGGACCTAGTAAATCTCTCATTGACTAACAAAACCACTAGTGTGTATAAACGAAAACTTCGAATTTGTCGTACTTTTACGTCCACATACATGATAACTCAAGAAAATGATAAGGCAGATGAATCACGACGAACCTCATTTTTGTGTATTTCAAATCACCAATTCCATAGATGCAATATCTTACAAGAACAAGAAGTGGTAGATGGACAAACTACGTGTACGAAGATGCGTATTTTATATTGAAAACGTCATTTCAAAAATTGGAGGTGTCAACGGATTCTGTACAACGTACGAGATAAAGAGGCTCCTTATCAAGGCGGTTATGCCCAGATGTAGAGGACGCATGTATCAAATTTACGAATATGTGGACAATCAAAAAGAGATTTCATGGATGGAACACTTTTGTTGTCAACTGGTATAGAGATGAGGAGCGTTACCTGTATACAGGGGGCGTACGGCCAATTATGTTCCGAAAATATTGATCTCAACCTGTCAGGGGAAATTACATGATGTTTATCCTCACGGCTGACGACTGTAAAACCGTAAACTGGTTCAGGTGCAGCAACGTCTAAATCCTTCCTAACTGTGTTGGTTTTGTTCAAACACACTAAGAAATGTTCCCTTTTCCATGAAAGATTAGCATATGAACCAAGGGCAACTGTTAGCTGAAGATGAAAACCTTCAACTGTCCCGTTTGCTGTTCGATGGTAAGCTGTAGTGCGAACGTTCATGGATCTTAAAATGGCATGCAATATGTGAACCACGATCTGTGGTTACAACTGCCGGATAACCGAATTGTCCCACCCTATGTTCTAGATAGGCGCTGGTTACCGTTTCTACAGAATAGCTGGGTAGAATTCGGAAGGTTGTCAATGGAGACAAGAATAGCTTCAATCTCGAATATCATGGTCTACTTTGGGACATACAAATCTCTCGCTGACAATCTATCTCAGACGTGTAATCCCGGTAGGACAAATTGTGTGGTGTGTCGAGCACTGTGAACCAGAAAAATGAAGACACTAGAGAAGGAGCCGTGTCATGGAATGTGTCGCAAAGTATTGTTTCTTCTCGAGACGTCATAAATACGGGTTGAACCGCTAGGCCGCTTTATGATGTAGGTTCCCGATTTGTGGATTCGTGGCTGAAGCAGCATCCATTGCAGCCAAAACAAATGCCACCACTAACAGATGTGCTGAGCTTGTGAATAGGTAAATATACACCCCAGACAGTATATTCGGTACCTGAAACCTATGGTACATCAACCGTAAATTGACTTTCTTCGGGGAATGCTTGTCGAATGAAGCGTTTAAAGAATGGATTAGCGGTTCGCGATCAGTGTGAACCGTGAAGGTTCTGCCTTCCACTAACTGGCGGGTTCGATGGGCGAGTAAACAGATTGCCGGTAACTCACTACCAAACCCACTGTAAGGGAAATCTGTTGGGAACTGAACGTTGCCGGAAAAGAGAGCTGATGGTTATCTTTGCCTACCATAGCACTTATATTGCACTACGCGGACAGCTGTGTCAGAAGCAAACAGCGATGCGTTCGGGTCATTATGTGTAAACAGAATCAACACGGCGAACGCTTCCTTGGGCTCAATTAGATCAGTACTTGTAGATTCAGTGAACTGGAGTTCGCGTTCACCGTCATGGAGGAGGTCATTGGTGGCGTTGTATAGGCATACGGGTGTTAAAACATGTTATCTAAAATTGACAGGTCGCTGCTCTATCCACTGGAAAATCATGGCCAACTCATCAACAGAATTTCACTCGTCCTTCAACCCACATCCGGCGCGACGCTTGACAAGGACCACCTGACGTGATTAGCGGTTCCAACCCTATCAGCAGTGTTAATCACGGGGGCACCAACACTTGACCTATCTCTGATTGGCATGACAACTGGCCACGAAGACCGCCATAGCAACTAAACAAGTTTCGTCACACTTCCATATGACGTATCATGACGAATGGGCATTTACTGATACAAAACATGCTGGAAAATCCAGCCTGCTTTGATGTCCTCAAGCGAGTCAAACAAAACGCAATCATACAATGATAAATTTCGATTGCAAGACACGTACAGCTTCATCCATCAACCAAACTAGATGTCAAGGATTTTTCTCACAATAGTCGGAATCACTTCCACTCCGCTATCCAGGTTTAGATGAGTGTTAGTATTTTGTTAGACAGTTTTGTTACTCACACATATTCGGCATACGGCTATTTACCTTCCACATGTTTATTGTTACTGGCATTATCTACCCTCCGATTTTAAGTGACTTTCTCGTGAATGGGTTCAGCGGAGTATAACGCATCAGTAGTAGTTGACCCAACCACAGCAACAACTAGGGTGATTCCGCGTTATTCTTCACTGTGAGTATTCAGGTTTTTGAGATCCAGTTACTCAAATGTTCTATTGTGGTATTCCCTAATTCATACTTGATGAAATTAACATCCACAACATTTTGTGAAGGACGGTTCAGTAGAACGTCATCCAGGTAGGAGCAAACAAAATGGGAACCATTGGTAGGTTTCTACAGCATTTTCCAAGCCAAAAGATATTCTTAGAAATTCGAAAGACAAAACTTGTAATAACTCCGACTTACCTTATATCAGGTTTGGCTATAGG
>LUCH01004868.1:14827-30511 GCA_013368495.1 Paragonimus heterotremus
TGAGGTCAATGGCGCAGTGGTTAACACGGTTGCCTCATGAACAGCGTGTCCGTGGTTCAAGTCCCGGCTGCAGTGGCGATGATATGCACTACTGAAGAGCTCTAATAATGAGAGCGAAACTCGAGTCTAGTGCTTCTTTTCGAAATGGGCCGACCGGAAATTCTATGGGAATGCGAGAGCTGCGATCAATTGTGAGTGATGTTCAATTTGAAATTAACCAAATCCCCGACTACTCATCAATAACTAATACGTTAAGTTGTGGATTATTGCACGTGAATGGATCACTGATACAAGAGTCCCCTTCGATTATTATCTATCCAGTTTAGATCGTCCGTACCACTGGAACCTTTATTGGCACAACTTTGTTCTAAGATTCAGAGCCCCGTAACGAACGTTCGGGTGAATTCATCCGTGTAATCGTCTGGGGAGTTTTTGTTTCGCGTCAACACAGGAGATTGCGGTTTTTCATAGCCATACATGTAGATACTTTTCCCAACTGCTACTGTGTGTGAGCCAAAACAGCTCTGGACGTGTGCACTATCAACATAGTAACTGTTGCTCACGTACGGTAGAGAGGATTAAACGTTGCGTGATAGGCAACCAAACTGACATCATAACCTGAACTTCTATGGGTTTCGGCCAAAACCTGATTTAGAACATGTGAGGAATAGTATTGAGACATGTATGTTGTAACCGTTATAGTTGTCGATGGAAGGGTCAGTTGGAGATTGTCATTTACTAAGCGGGTGCAGTACGGCTTGAAGGTTTGAACAACCGTTCAGTTGAACTCCTGAAATGAGAAGAACGCATACGCTTCTAATTTCAAGCGGTGACATCTGAATACAAATGGCCTTATAACTCTGTGACGGTCGATCTTCAACCATTCTTTTGATTCGATGTTTTATCAGAGGATTTCACATTAAGACCATGTTCACACTAAAAATGGGTTGATTTTATCTGCCTCGTTTAAGACAGAAACAGTAAACTCAGGTCTGTTAAAATTTTAGACAAAACAAGGAGCAGCATAACCGTGTATACCACAAAGTTTATTCAGTTCCAGCCAAGCAACCCTATTACAGAAGCAAGAAAAGCCTACGGTGCACCTTTCCTTTAGGTTTTCGCCCAAACCGAAAATTTATACTGAAACTCAGACGGCACTGACAAAGGTGTTTTTATGAAGGTTATAGCCATAATTTAGTACACATAAATCAAACAAAAAGTGCGTCCAATATTATTTGCATAGACATTTTAGTCTTGGCATTATGCTGTTCTGTTTTGGTGCAGTTTGTATTGTCTGAATACTATTGTAGTGCGTCTGCCTGCAACTGCACGTAAAATGCACTTTTTGAAATGCTCTCCGTACAGGAATACTAGTCGATGTGTCCGGTTGTTTCAGTGAGAAAATCACACCCTTCTTCCTATGCTGGCCTTTTACGAATCAGCTGTATTTGTGAGTTTGCGAGTGAGGGCTGTCCAAAATACATTCAGTAACTCCTCATTATCAGATTTTCCCGAGTTGTTCCGGCATCACAGGTCGAAAATTGTTGAGCGTTTACATCTGATAATGCGGTCGTACCTAATGTGAGGTCATTGGCGCAGTGGTAAACGGTTGCCTCGTGAGCAGCGTGTCCGTGGTTCAAGTCCCGCCAGTGGTGATGATATGCATTACTGACGAGCTCTAATGAGAGCGAACCTCGAGTCTAGTGCTTGTTTGTGAAAGGGACCAAGTGGAAAGTCTATGGGAATTCGACAGCTGCTTGGATTAATTGTGGGTGATGTTCAGTCTACGTGAAAATCAAAATCCCCTACTACTCATCAGGAACCCCTAACTAGTTAAGCCAATGTAATTTCCACATCACATTCAATAGTGTTTTCAGTACATAAAGGGATCCACAGTGTGCAAAGTAATACTTATCCGCAATAGGTTTGTATCGGGTTTGTCTCGTGTGTCGATTTGTGTTGTACGTTAGTGGCATAAATACAGTGAAACATTCGCGACCCAGTATTTTACGATAGCTCACTTCTGGCAAGCTACGTGGTACAAGTTTTGCTGAATGGGCTCAATTTCCGTGTAAAAGTTCCACCTGGTGACGCCATTCTAGAGGTCGTCTTGCTTGTGTTTTATTGAGTTGTTCCCTATGGAAATGATAACGTGGTAAAGTTATTGGAGAAGTGGGGCTACTGTGAATGTTTTGTTCGATAACTTTTAGTGAGTTATAAACCAGTTAATCAAAAGGTGGATCACCCTCAGTTGAAACACTGGGAGTGATCCTAAGGGATTAGCAGCCAAATTGTATAATTACCGATTGCTAAAGTCCTTAACGTGATTTACAATAAACCTAACGACGTACTACCAACATTTGTAAATTAAACGATCTTGTAACGTAAGCAAGTAACTAGTACTGCACTGTGTACATCTGGTTTTTACGTATCGCGCTGTACATATCGATCGAAAGGAATATGGGTAACAGTGCTGGGACGTTCACACACACGAAATTGCACCAAACGACCCTAGCACCCACAATGGACCAATGAGTGTCATATTGTAGACCAATCGTACACCGAAAGATGGGCATCTTCGCTATGAACAGTGGAGAATCGTGTGCGTTGGTGGCCGGTAACAGTCGATAAATTCCTAAACATCTTCAACTGAACGAGGTATGAGGGGCGTGCGCGCATTAGCAACATGTACTGGTGTACTGAGCGAAAAGCAGTTGCGTATCTTGTGAAATAGAACGGATGCGAAAAACAGACACATGGGTGCAAATTCGATTAGATCGAACCAAAAATAACCGGAATGAAATCCTAAATTGTTGGGCAGTTTTTTGGACTGATTTGCAACCTCTAAACGACTATCGTTTCCTCCAGGTTATCACGCCAGGCTTGTTGGTCAGTATTACTTCTAGAGGAGAACCTATTTTTCTTCGGAGTGAACAACAAGGAATAAGTAAACATAAATTTTTCCACGGAATAACTCTTAAAAACCTCAAGGGTTAACAAATAGAACTAATTTTCGAGATTTCCATGGATAAGATAGATTCATCATTACTCACACAGAGAAAATTCATGATTTACAAATTTGTTTCTTGCTTCAAATCTGTTCAAAACTATGACACCGTTGTGACTGTCAGATTGCCTTTCATTGAAGGTCACATGTGGAATCAGAGCGCATTGCATAAATTTTCAAGCTAAAACCAACATTTTCGTTACACATCGTGGGGATTATAAAGTTTCCAACTTACTCAGTTTTACAGGAAAACTGAAAGGCTCCTTCATTTCGTTACCTTCACCAATTTTTATCACAACGTTGTTGTCACAGCTTATACGCTGTAAATCATAAGTTAGTCTTGATTACCCAAACTTATAGGCCGCAAAACGTCTTCTCTCCAACGGTTGTGCTTAATAACAAATTGTCTTGCCTCACACTGAATGAAGAAGGCGATGGTAATATAATTTTTTAAATCTTCCACTGTGTGTGAGGGTTTGCCTCTGGTATGAGTAGGTAGATAAAGAATTGACATGTGTGAACGTCCGCCTGTGAGTAATGCTGAGATTAATTAAATTACTACAAAGGGATGCACAATAATTGTCCACTTAATTCCAGATGATGACTTCATGATTGGGACTTCCCAGGAAAGTAGCCATCTCTCATCGAAACGGGAGGCTAACTGACTTATGCGGCTGAACCTATAGCTATGATATTACGATCTTGCCTAATGTGGGGTCAACAGCACAGTGATCAACACGGCTGCCTAATAAGAAATTAAAACATACTTTAAATTCTGAACGTAAAAGAAAAAAAACCCGTTGTTGCGGTCCAACAAGAACGAAACTCGAGTATTTTCCTATTTTTAGAGAGCTTGCCTGAGAAGTCTGTCAGAAAGCGAAAGCAACAAGTCAGTATGGGTGGTGTTCATTTTGTAGCACCTTCGTTCCTGATCAGTCACTTGTAATACATATGAAGGATTAGGACAGAAAATGAACAGAGTCAACAACCACCTACAATCAACGCAAAAAGATTAAGTGCATTTTCCTCCACAATATGTATCCCTCACTAGAATATAACAGACAACTGATATTAGCATTCTCATTTCGTTGTTTGCAGACAGCCATTTGGGTCGCAGATTTTGTCAGAAAACGTGCGCTATCCTGCCTCCACCAAGGTCATATTTGCTAGCGATGTTCTTTAAAACTCAGGTAACAATGTCCAAGTAGAATACCCCATGGATGGTCGTCTGCTGTCTAGCTAACATTTCGATGCTCAAATTGTGTTACTTAACTCGAGCTTTCTGATGTTAGTATTCGTAGACGACCGTGCAGTGTTTGCTTGCAGTGAAGAAGACCTGTAGAGCGTTATCAGAGCTGTCACGACTGCAGTAGTTAAATGTAGTACGAAGTTTAATACAGAAGAAACATCCTTTTTCTTTCAGTCTACACCTGAAGTTCTCAATAATGAAGACATTCTGCATGGTTACTCAAATTTCTTCCACTTCAGTAACAACATGTAAACAGATTTCTCTGCAAAATGCAGGTTGCCAGCTCATGTGGAGTCTAGCGCCACTTTTGTATGCCTTGTAAAAAGCATATAGTAAAACCGCAACCTGAAGAGTAAAACTGAGCTACTGCCATATCGTAAGATAATACGATGTTGTTGTTCACCTTCTCGTGCGAAAGGAAGTCTGGAATGTGTATTGACGAAAAGTTTGTTATCTGAGCCACTTCCATATGAAATGTCAAAGATTCATCCTGAGTATCCAGAGGCTGAACAGTGCTCCAGGTATTGAGATGCTTCTTCGAACGGATAGGGATGTGATGAAAGTAATGCTGGGGCTCACTCAGTTTTGCTGGTTGGGACACGTTAGTTTGATGACTGACAAACAGATCATGAAGGGTTCACTATGAGGACAACTAAAACCATGCAGAGGAACCATGGGTGCATGAGTCGTGGTGATGTGACCATACGGCATTGCGACGAATGCGACAACGAATGCTCTGACTGCCTAAGATAGGTAGATCATCAGTTCATTTTCAACACACCGTCAGCTGTGAGAAAGTAATTGTGTTAGACGCAAATTTAATCGATCGTGTATTTTTCAGTCGTGTTACCCAATGACGGCGGATGATCGGTGAACCACTTTCAGTAAATTGCTTTACTCTATTGCTACCTGATCTGTTCTTTTGTCTTGTTGGTGCGTTGTGTCTTGGAGACTGTTTAGTTTTTTAATGAAAAGTTAAATCATTCATTCTTTATCATTTATCAAGTGCACCAATATCTCCTGTCTTAAACTGTCAGTATCTGTTTTTCTCTGTTTTTGATTCTCAAGAATAAGGGTTTAACTTGCTTACTAGTCTACCATCTGTATCACTGACCGACTATAATAAAAAGCTTCAACGCACATGCCCCCAGGCTGCGTTCAGTTGGGTTTACACTGTATACTGTAGTGCCTGAGTGAAGCCGCAAGCGGTGCAACGCAAGCTGTTTATGTTTGTGTGCAGCCTTCTATTGGCAGCGATCTCTGTAACAGGTTAGCTCGTAAACGGACACGGTGAGCCATATTGATAAGAACGTCGTGGAATTGACTGAAGTAAACCGTTTGCTATGACCCTTGCCGTTTTCTCTCAGCTCACTCCATGTTGCACTGTGGTGTCCTTCAGATGTGTTGTTAAGCTTTTACAAGCGGACGAAAGAATGGCTCGATATCAACAGCTGACACAGTCACGGTGTGTACTAATCGGAAGCGATTCCATGTGTATTTTCGGTGTGAGACTTGAAAATCTGTTGTAAGATCCAGACGTTGACATAATCAGTCATGACATTCAGCTAACGCGTGATAATTCAGTCACATTCCAATGTTCTCGAATATTTGTTAATAATTTTAATCTGTTACGTCTGCCGACAAAAGCATATGTTACCAACTTGCCACATTTCTAATATTCAATTATCCGGACGTTTTCAGCCAGTCGTTTTGTGCCGTTTATCTCAAAAACATGGGTAGTACGATCAGGCGGTTGTACTCAGTCTTCCGTTTTCATCTTGCGGTTCTGAAGACCGTTACCAAGGGGATAAAGTGGGTCAGTGTGGCACTCCTTTGGGACTTTCCTGAGGGCCCGTTCGGTAAGTTATTTTTAAAAAAGTGGTCCAGTTTGTCGTACTTTCGTTGCTTGCTTAAAACATATTTGGTTAACCGTTTACTAACGAATGACTTTAAAAACTTGTTGTTTTATAACGATCTTACTAAATGGATAAGTTATAGTTCGCCAATGGCACTAGTGGAACAGTTCTTTTGCATTCACCCGAACTGTGATTACAGAACTGCAAGTCTAGCACATTGTGGATGTGATGAGTCAAAATGTAAACATCCATTGGAATTTATTAGTTTACGATAGACTTTAATACCGTACATTTTTTCGTTTTATTTTAGTTGACAACCTAGACTGTATGATTCTCCTTGTTGGTTGTCTGTTTCCATTGCGAACTTGATATTGCCGCATCATTTGTTTAGGAATTGAATTAAAGCTTCTTTGTAGCTATACTTGATCATTACAAAGGTGTCATATGCACACCTTGGTTATATCTGTTATGGGTCTGAAAAAATTCAACAGTGCTCGCATTTCAATATGAGGTTGGGAGAGGTTGGTAACTGCCAACCTTGTCAGGGTCACCCACGATAACCGAAACATAGGAGTTAGAAGTGTATAATGCCAACACCGCCATGTTGTCTAATTATTGCTACTTGGCACACAGTGTTTATCTTTGTCGGACTCAGTTTTTGTTCATTTGTTATGGCATACTACTCCATGACCTCCTCCACAGTTTATAGGATATTCATTCGTAAACCCATCAGATCTTCAAACCAACTTTAACTTGAACACCCACACATAAAGCATCCATTCACGTTAATTGTCTCATTAGGTTTGTAATGAGCAGATGGCCAGTAACCACACAGGTAAGATAACTTTCTTCTCCAGTCTTACAGCAAATTTGGTACTTCCTTTCTTATTTTTTCAAATAATCGAGTATTAATACCAGGGGAGAATAATGTAAAACTTACATACAGTGACTTAAATACAGTACGACTTGAAGTGAATTGGACTTGATTCAGTTTGAAGAAAACGAACATAATTATTTGTAAACTGCAGGTTATGTAATAGGCGACTATCAGATATCGAGTTTTACCTTTTGTTTGTCCAATACATCACTTGACTGATTACCATACGCACCAGTATTATTATGAGAATAAAAAAATGTGGTGTTTTCAGTGCAGTAACAACCTGGACGCTATCCAAATTAGAGAAGTTAGGAATTTCAAGTTGAACATCACCCACAATTGGCCACGGCTTTCGCATTCCCATAGACTTTCCAGTCAGCCCATTTCGAACAGCAGAAACACCAGACTCGAGTTTCGCTCTCATTAGAGCTCGTCAGTAGTGCATATCTCCGCCACTGCCTGAACTTGAACCACGGCTACGCTGTTCATGAGGCAACCGTGTTTACCACTGCGCCATTGACCTCACATTAGGCACGACCGAATTATCATATATGAACACTCAACCACTTTCGCTTGTGAATAATGATCAGGTTGCCCGATCGCCTCGAGAGGAGACACAGTACTGTCTGTTAACTCCAATCGTGCTTCTTTTCGAAAGGGGCCTACTGGAAAGTTTATGGGAATGGGAAAGCCGCGGTCAATTGTGGGTGCTGTTCAACTTGAAATTAGAAATTGTAGTCTCCAGTAACGACAGAAGAGGTACGTCGCGAGATGTTACGATTTCGTTTACTCTCTTTAGTCACGAACGTAAGACATCAGAATATGTGGGACTTGCCGTTGCGGTGACGTCTACATCGGCAGAACATGTCGGTGCCTACGACAAAGAATGGCTGAACATATGTCTAAGTGGTTGGTACGCTGCATGACGTAACAGACAATGGCAACAAAATGACTGCGACACGTCATGCCAACAAGTCACCTTGTTGACCACGCCAACTTGCTTCAAGTATTGTTGCGTAATCAGAATCCGAAGTCGCTTGCCTTCTCCGAAGCAATGTTAAGCAATACTTGCCGTCCGGTCCTGTGTGGGCGTGGACTGTTGACTCACTCAGTTTGTCTGCCCTGGAACTGATAACAGTGCTTGTTTCATGTGAACCCAATCGTTTGTAGTTTTTATTTTTGTTGCTATCCCCATATCCTATATATTCTAATGTTTTACGTTCGTGACTGAAGAGAGTAAACGAAATATTAACATCTCGCGACATGTCTTCTATCGTCACTGGTGAACTAGATCAAGGATACTCAGTGTTTTAAAATGTAGTCTGTTTGAAACTCTGTTTCCTGCAGTGTATAGTTTATATGATACGGCGTAGTTTCCTCGATATTGTGTTCAATTTGCGTAATTCGAAGTTGTTTTTATTGGAATATGTTTTCGTAACTCATCTTCTTTTTTACTGTTAAGAATGTTTCTATTAAGAAGTGACGTGCGAAGTTCCATGCTTCAAAGAATTTGTTCATGATGCTACATTGTTGAAGTTACGGTTGTAACCGGGGATCAAGAGAGGTCGAAGCATATTGTCCTTACAATCATGTGTCCAAAATTTCGGACCAGATCAATGTTGGTTTGAAAGAGAACTTTAAAAGTTATTCGCTTATTTTCATAGGACAGACTTACCGGTTCGCAGTAGGCAATAGGGGTTAGACCAACTATTATTCATCAGCCGTTCAGAACGACTTTCCAATGGAACAGCCAAACTGTTGTCCTAACTCGCATCAAGTTAAAACAGCACTGTAGGTTTTAGAAACATTCGATATAATTCCAGCAAATTTAGGGATTTGACAAAGATATAACACTTGAGGTCAGTAGAGGTAGCCAAGAAAAGAAAGAAACAAGCGTAACTTACACACTGGATGCTTATCACAAGTTCGCCGAGTCAAAAGGTCGTAGAACCTTGAAGTAATTTGAGCAAAAATTAAAAAGATCCAAGCAAAGCGACCCTGACGGTTAGAGTAATGAATGAAAATCAGTAGGGAATTGCAAACCATCACTTCACGCAGTGAATCGCACTGCTGAGGGTGGTAACCTTGAGTTCACATTGTTTTTGTCACTGATATATAGAAAAAGAGAGCGGAAATATGTGGTTGCAATCGAGATGCTTAAAGTAGCCACGTGTTTGTTGAACACCACAGTCTTCTAAGGAGATGTCTTCACGCAGTTTGACATGTCGGCGATCTGAGCCTTATACACGAATAAAAAGTCAATACATTTGAGAGCACTAGGCTTTTAATTTACAGCCCAGTCCACTATATGACTGATGCACAACGTTCAGAACAACTATTTATGAAAAGGACTGACGGCGCGCAACGTTTACAGGCGCAAGTTCTATATTTGTTTTTGTGGTTTCAGTTCTTTATAGGACATTATATGTAATCAGATTGCAGATAAACAACTTGACTACAATACCCGTTGGGTAGCAGTTTTGCATTCGCAGCTGCTAGTGCCTTCTAGTCAATCAGTTTTGTAAAGCTAAGTATGTACGCCTTATTCAGTTCGAATTGGAGACTGTCGATTCTAATTTTTAGCTTGATAGTAGCTGATTGGCCGTCTATTCTGTTGGTTTGTCTTCCGACTGTATCAACTACCCAGCATGGGTGTTAAGTGCTAGACGCGTAGGTGGTTCGGTGTGTGTTCAAGAAAGAAATTAACATTCAAGTTCAGACACAGTGGTGGTACTTGTGACAAAATCGGTCATTAGTTGACTTGTTTTCACTGTGACAAAGACTATACTATATTGACTTGAGAATGGAGCATATCAAGAAGAAGATGCAGGCTATGAAGTTGGACAAAGAGAATGCTATAGACATGTGAGTTTGCATGCAAACTGGTCTGAAACAAACGTTTAACCATAATATGAACAACGATCTATGGCTGATACGCAGTTGAAATGCAATTTCTATCCCCTGTTGTGTGACAGACTATTCAAGTTTATTAAAGCGTTGATTACGTTTCGATTTTTGAAGATAAAAAATGAATTATTCTTTCTCCGGATAGCTAATTTTCTCGAAGACATTGCGAACGAGAATGCATTGTCAACTCTTGTTTGCAAACATCCTTTACTTTTCTACGCATCACTCACTTTTCAATACATAGATAACAATATTCTAGTACTGAACACATCAAAAAGGTATTGCAATCGCATCTTCCTTTAAAACCGCTCGCAATAAAATATCTTCCCAATCTACAGACCGACTAATGACTACCCGAGAGTGTGTATACGGTTATTCTGTGCTGATTCTGAAAACTCCATCTTATAGGTCAATCTGTTCAACTATATCTGCCAGTGCACATGAGGTTAAACTGGAAAAGTTTTAAATTTTGGGACACATTTTGATCCATTTGATTCTTTATTCCGAGCAAACAATTCCATGGTTGTACAAATCTGGTAATTAGAACAACTGGCGGTAAAGTATGTAACTAGATACATGGAAATGTGTGTTAGAAAAGGAAAACACTGGCACGCTTGAAGGTAAATGAATTGTTTAATCACTCACGTCTGCACTAAGATCTGTTTTCATCCGAATAAATAGATGTTGAATCGAGCGGTTTTTGCCAGTCACTGTGTCTGCCTATCAGTCTTTGTTCGTTCGTATTCGTTTTTTTTAAATTGCACTAAGTAGATAGTTGCAGTTTATATATGGATCCACATAATGATCAGTCGAGTTGTCAGTACAGGTCGTTTTTATCCCAGTCACTCCCACGCGATCGTTTGTGCACAATTTGTACGTGTATGTTATCGTGGGTACAACAACACTGTTGATATGAAACCAATAAAGTTAACGATACGGTCATTTGACATATAAAGGAGGGCAAAATCCAACAAACTAAGATGTACCTACTGCGTGGACCAGTTTAGTGTAAACAGGAACGATCAACAAGTTGATGAGAAAGCACAATTCACACATTCAAGAGACAGTTGTTTAGTGGTCAGAAAGTGGATAGATAGAGTGGAGCAAGGAGTTGGAGGTGAAAACAACAGTGTATGCCTGCATTAAAAAAAATGAGCAAACTGGAGGCTCATACATTGTAAACCTATCGTAAAGGAAGCCAGTTGCATATTGTAAACATGCCCTACGGAGGTTTAAGAAAGTGTAAAGCTGATGTACGTGCGGCAGAATAATCAAAAAACAGTACCTCGCTCAGCATGATTTTCATCAACCACAATACATTTTTTTTATATCGCTTGCGCAAGTGCACAGCGTCGTTCAACTAAATTCTCGGAGCTACTTCTTCAACCAGTCATCAATACTGACCTCTAATTCGTTCGTGTTTGGCTAATGTTAATGTTTAGCTTTCAAGTAACTGTTCAGATTTAGAAACACAGTGAAATAATCACAGATTTGGTTTGGGGAACAAAGTGAGTGTGGAATTTCCTGGACTCTACATTTACTGGTATCGTTCCTCGATAAGCAAGCTTTGTGAGCTGAAACATTGCCATGAAGAATCAAGACATGGTTACTGAAATTTCTCCTGTGCTTATCTTTTATTGAAACGTTCAGCCTCTGAAGCAGCTTAGCATAGTGAGTATCTGTGGCCTTTATTTTGTGTCGTGGTCAGTTAAAGTTCCACTCACAAAACCACAAAAAGTGGTGAGCACGTTTTTTCCGGCATTTCAGATTTATAAACAGTAGAATGTTACTGCGATTTCAAAGCTACTTTCTTACCTTCGGGTTAAAAGGTTGAATCTATGTTTCAGTGTGAGAAATGGGCACCACCTAGGTGATCTTAATCTGCGTGGACTGGCTCGGAAGTTTGCTCCAAATATGAAATTCGGTTCAATTTTATTACCGAAACGCATACATTCTGAGCACGATCGAGAGTTTAAGTTATACCATTGCCAAGAGTTTCGTCATCTCTGTTACACTGAGCTACTGAACGCGTAATATCGCTTCTATCATCCGATTAGTGATGTCGCTAGAAGTAGTATCTGCTGGTCAGTTCTAACGTGGTACAACCTTCCTGAGCTTCATTCGTCTAGGGGATTCACTGCTTTAGAGAGCGGTCTTTCGCGTGTACACAACACGCGCTGGTAGATTTCTGAAGATGTGGTCTAGTCAGACTTTAAAATTGAATGATAGCTCGATGTATGAGTTTATTATTTTCTTACCTGAAGTGGGATGATTCTGTAACCAAATCCAGAAAAACGTACTGAAAGCAATCACGTACTTTATATTTTGGAAATTAGTCTACTAAGACTGGGAGATTGATGTACGCAAGGTAAAGTCACCTGAGCCCTGGACTTTTGCAAAATATCAGAAATTTAAGTTTGCGAGAGTTGACATCATGTAGATGAATACTTAATATAAGATCACTTCAAGGACTGACCATCCAAGCCTTTAGTCATCTGTGTTTGGGCGTTCACCTAACCCTGTTCACTCCGTCTTCAGGAAATATTTATACAAGAAGGTAATGCATTAACTTTGTGAACACCAAGTAGTTATACTGAATATAATGCAGTTTTATGTGAGTACATACGCACAAGTGATTCGAAATGAAATCGAAAACGAAAAGTTAAGTAACCTCTAAATCGGAATCGATATTGTGTGGAAAAATGCATTCTCCTGGCTGATAAGTTCAATGTGAAAAGTATGGTCAATAGAACATCAAGTGAGTCACAATAAATCCGGTGATCGAACGGAGACGATTTCGTAGTTGGACTGATGTGGAATGGAGCTGTTGGAGTTGACCGAGGCAGAACAGATGAGGAAAAATACTGGAAAACTAGAATGTTTATTTTGTGTTTATGAAGTGAATGAATCAGACTTTCGTACGTTGTCCGAACTCAGCAGTCAGTACATTGGCTTGGATTAGTATCAAGCAGATGAACTGTGAGTAAATGGCTTATGCAAATAACCAGTCACACATATTCATGCCATCATTAAATCAGGCTCAGTTTACCACCTCTTCTCAGTACTTTTACGATCATACCAAACAGGGAACAAATTTCTTCCGGGTGATGAAACAAAAGGGATTGTTGAGTTTTGTGTTTAACTCTGAATTGTATTTCAATTCGATCCACGCAAAATCAGGAATCACACCAGGATTCTCCTTGGGGCCAACGTCACTTGTGGTCACATTTTATCAACTACCATTCTGGTTATCATACCGTTCACGCGTTCCCATGCACTGGACTAAATGCTCACTAGTCTTCACTCGAAACAAAAAACAGATAAGAGATACAAATGATTGATCGTACAGTCGATGTCCAGCGTCCACTGAGAGTGGCGCGGTCAGTCCATAGCACAAACACGAAATCCGATTATGGTAACCCGGTAGCACTCTGATACTGGTGTGAGTGTGTGCGTATGTATGAACTACACCACAAAAGAGTGACGGCTTGCTGTTCATATACATACGGTCTTTTATCACGACGATGCAAAGTGAATCTCGACTCATCTGTCAAGATAATTCTACCTCACATAACATCATGCCACTAACACTCTTTAGTCGACAGAATCACCCTCCCATTCTTGTGATTTTACACTTGGGAGACTACTTCTATTGAACTTCTAGACTAAGACTCCTCTATGTCATTTCAAAGTAGGTAAAAATACTTAAAAGTTGCTCAGAGTACTGCCAAGAGCAGAGTTTTCGGTTGGTTGTCCTTGGGAATACTCTGACTCATTCTGACAGTTTTTATTTTAGGTTAACCTTACTTTTACGGCACGCTTGGAACTGTCGCACCTCACAAAGAGGAAATCACTCTACTAACATGTAACAGAACTTTCTGTCGAATAACCACCCTCTTCTATAAACTACGTGGCGAAGGTATTACTAATTTAAACGGTCACCGGATTAATCCTGAATCAACATTCAGGATTATAATGCGCTACGCTAATCCGCGTTTCCTGCGTTTTGCGGAGGCTGCTGCGATTAGTCGTCTCAACCCAGCATTGTGTGTAGAAAAACAATTATATGTAAGCCTTAGACTTCCATGGACCTAATAGGTTTGCGTTGTTGTTCTTCACCTGTTTTATTTTCTTCATCCACTATACATATGCTCCTGGTTATTGTCATTTGGTACTGAAGAGGCAATACGAAATGCTAACATCTACCAGCGTCCGTCTTCTTACTGTTTTGTTCTAATTTAACGGCGTTTTGTCACAGTCACGGCTGCAAAATATCAAATAGATACTGAGACGCAGACTTACTGAACATGGATCGCGTGAACACAGTTGAGTGCGGCCTATTCCATTTCATGTATGCCTGTTTACCTGGATCTGTCTGCATGTGTGAACTTTGAAGGGAGTTACAATGACTGACAATTTACAGCTGTAATCCGTTTTCTATGTATGGGAAATCGGGAGAGCTTTTGACGTACTGTGCATGTAGATGAGTAAAATTGATATACACGTCGCTAAGGCTATCAGTATAACACAACCACATAATACAAGGGGTACTTATTGAGATGGATGAATAGCAGGAAACGTTATAGTCGCGTAAATTTTTAAGTATATGGGTTCAAATCGTAACTGAGCTGGCGCATTGAAAAAGTAACGTCCGTGCCGGAACCGCATAAATCATCCCAATAAACACCGATATTTTTTCCCCAGCACTTAAAACTCTAACTTCATGTATTGTATCTACACAGTGCTTTCAAAAACACACCTGAAAAGGTTTCCACCAGTCAAGCCGATCTGATGAGGCGTCCCATATTTTCCTCAACCCTATATTTTTGCGTGGAAATCTTATTACCGCATACTATCACGAAACTCGTTAAGACTCCTTTAGACACGGTTATGGCATACGACTGTATTTGGTTTACTATTCTCACTTCTTAGTTTGTTTCGCGCGCTTGATATCTTCCCTGCGTATATGCCTCAGGATAATAAATTGTCCGGTGACAATTTGAAACAGAGCACTTACTAGCTTAAGAAGACGGCCATTCACAGTTCAACACAGAAATGAGGAATTTACTGTCCTCATTAAGTGCACTACTGATCACTCCGTCTGTCAACTTACGCCGTGATTATCTTACCGAGTAATATCACCGTTTGCTCATGCTCAGTCGTCTGTTGATTTAACCCAGTAAATATATCACTGTTTAGTATTGTAGAACATCGCTTCTGACGGTTCCTGCTACAGTGGTTCCTCCTATTATGTCCTCTTCAAGAATCACACCTCAGGTAGGAAACTTCTATTTGGTACAGGGGTACTTCTGCGGTATTCCTGAGAGTCCCCTATTGGGTTACTACCGACACCCATAAGTGACAGTGTCTATATGGATTCGTAGTCAGATCACCGGGCGATTATTTTTGAAGCGATTAGGAGGTGAACGATTCCACAGAAATCAGCCAGCAGTAGGGGAGGTCGCTTTGGGCACAACAGGTTGGTGCAACACGTTTTGTAACCGGAATGTCTAGGTGAGCATCAGGACCGTAAAACGGATAACTGAAACTATCACTACTGATAAGTAGTTTGACAGCAACTTCAAATGAGAAAGGTTTGAACTATGAAATACCTGACGCTCAGCTGGACTCGAACCAACCAGAAAGGCGGAAGGTCCAGGTGTGACACGTTTTTACTAGGTAAGCTGCAGAGCCAAAGAGAGAGTTCAGAAACCTAACTTTAGGACTGAATAATCCAGTCATTTTGAATCCATCGAGCGATCCAAAGGAATGACCACATAAGCAGGAT
>LUCH01004868.1:34160-45923 GCA_013368495.1 Paragonimus heterotremus
AGGAGTAGGTTCCTCCTGAACAGGAATTTTGGCAATAGCCAAACCAGAATGTATTGACCGCGACGTTCTTGAGTTAAGTAAACGATATAGTTGATTTAGTGACTATCGAAGCAACACGTCAAATCGAGTACTGTTCAGAAGCGATGCAATGCATTAATCGAACAATGGATGGTCAACATACTTGATTATGTAAGCAACAATTTGTACACAACATTTGTTCATGGTCAGTATCCATCGGAAGCACACAACCAATTTTATGGTTAGTGCCGCTAATCAAGTGAGCGTATCCGGTGAATGTTGATCGGATATCCTGTCATATAATTGGCAGATGTAATAGATTTTGAAAAATCCATTTATTCATCTGTAAGCGATAATTAGCCTTTACGAAAGGTACTGTGTTCAAGTTGCCGTACACCACAAATGAATGGTGAAGTGTTACACAGAGAATAGGTTTATCGGAGAAAAGTAAAATTAAAGCTAGACAATAAACAGTTACACAACCAAATTATCATTGTTGTATGTGCAATAGTTTCACCGATTAAAACAGATTCTTATGTGATATGCCGTTTTCAACAGGCTGTTTTGACGATCATGAAGTCCCCAAACGAACAGATAACACTTACGGACTTTACCGGTTAGAGCTGTCAAGACATTCAACTTTTGTGATCACGTTGCTTCTTGACCACTTTGTAGTTTTACTTACTCTTTCAGAATCTTACTGAACAAAGTCTACAGTGATAAAGGTTCGTCCATCGTACGACCTACGTGGCCCAACCCTCAAACGCTATCCGCTTTTACTACTTAGCCAGTTCACCGTGAACCAGGAATTTTGCAAGCAATCTCTGGCAAGTGGCCGTGTTACCTTTGAAAGCACCTTACTTTGTGCGGGCTAACTAGCGGAGAAAACTACGGCAAATCGTCGTAAATCTACTCAAAATGTAACGAGTATGCTAGGTTTCAGCACCATAGAACAAAATGAACTGCACATGGACCTGACACCCCTTCTATTTTCAACGACCTTCCAACCTCACAAACTGCCTAAGTTGAAAAAACAGTAGGTGCACTCGTTGACGCTTTACCGAAAGGTTGGTTTTCTTCCTTTAAACACACTACATATGAACTGCTGGTGAAACAAGTCTTGGTACAAACGCACCTTGATTTGGAATATAACCTCCTAGACTACCCAGACTATATGGGGATTCTGGGAAAATGTGTGAATTCCCTCAGTTTCCTGTTTTATCTTCTTAGTTGATGATGATAGTTTGTGGTAAGGGCGTAGCAAACAGTACACACAGAGATTACGTATCATGTAATCAGCGTATCTGTTCATGCGTAATCTTGATAAATCGATGCACGTGGGTAAACGTTGTCATGTGTGCAGACCGGTAGAATATTTCCACCAATCCCTATGCACACAAGCTACAAGGTGGACCAATCACCGTTTACTTTCCCAGTCACTCCCTGTTACGGTGCCCACTATCCACTAAAACCACCAAAGCTGATTGGTTAATAAGTGAATAGGGTGCATAATTGGTCGGCACCTTCGGCCTTTTAACTCTGCTGGAGTGCGATTTTTCACAGCCAAATTAATCGAGTGTTTCGCGCAGGTTCTCCATCTTCAGCCCGCTTGACCCAAAGACTTTTGTGCTGTATTCCGTATTCAAGTAGCCAAACATGGAGCATATCAAAAAGAAAATGTTGGCAATGAAATTGGACAAAGAAAATGCAATAGATGAGTAAGTTGCAAGTGAATCTTCCTTGGGCTAGCAAAGGAAATTTTTGATGTTTCAAGCAATTGTTCAGAACTGATCAGACACTAGATATGCCATAGTTTCGGACTGTATTTAAGCGATGTATCATTTTTTGTGCGAAATCTGTTTTGGATGTATTATAGGTTGGGTGTCCTGAATAGCGACACACTAATTAAACTAGCCTTAATGTTGCACTTATCACGTTCTATTTATTATTTAGAGAAATATTATTCCTTGGGGTCAATGAATGTTTGAGTTACACGAGTTGCATCGATCAAACTGAGAATTCCTCACCACGGACTATCGATCAGGGTTAACAGGACCAACTCAACCTCTCCTTTCAAAATGTACAGACGTTCTGCACCCTATCCACAGAAGCTTGTGTCTAAACGTTGGGATATAGGTCTTATGTTACGGATTTGGTCAAGCAGAATGAACAGTAGCGGACAGGCTGGTCTCTCAGCCACAGGAGCGGTAGAACTAATTCTGAGGTGAGCAAGAATATACCTCAATGTTGGGTGTTACCAAAAAGTAAAAATCAGTCTTGTGCGTCTTTTCGGAAGCAACTAATGAAAAGACTACTGGAATGCAAAAGCTGAGGTAAAACGTGATTAGTGAACAACTAGTGATAAGCTTGAACACCATGGACTGAAAGTGTTTCTTTAAAATCTGAATGTTTTCAGGCCTACTGTAAGTTCCTCCTAAGTCAACTTTGTATGTGGGATAGTGCGTATAACTGCGTTTGATTTATAACACACTCTTGTGAGCTGTGTTTTGTAACGACAACAAGGTTATAGATAAAAAAGTACAAATAACTCCCAGTCTTCCCGGAAAAATTTGTTGAATATTCCACCCTAAAATTTTTCTAACTCTATTCGCTTCTACCAACAGCTGGAAACAAACATACATGTCGTCCTTATCGTAGGGAAGATTTGGCACGTGTTGAAAATTTTCAAAAATGGGCCACTAGAAGAATCGTGAGGCTCATGAAGACCGCCTACTCGGAAGGACTGATAGAATTGAGTCACTTCTCAGGGGAGACCCCAATCTTTATCTGTACAATATTCTACACCCCCGGTCATCCGTTGGTACCCCTTCTACCACCAAACATGGATGAACTTTCAAGAGATCAGTCGATAAAACCGAGTAACGAAACAGGCAGGTTACTCAGTAGGCATAACTACTTCATAGTTAGGATCTGCTCGCACTGGAACGTATTGTCCAACTCTATGGTCACGGCTGAATTGGTTATAAGTCTCAAAATTTTACTTGGGTGGCACATACTTAAGAGACAACCGGCATTACAAGTTTCCTAACTGTTATCCTATCCCAGTCTGATATGTCATTAACTACACATGTCTGACTGAAAGTTGTTTCAGTGTGTTTCAATGTTTGTTGCTGAACTAAATGCAGCTAGCGGCTCCTTGGGTTTAACTTTTGCTCATTTCCATTCACTCTTTCTTCATATCTATATACCGTCTAACAAGATTTTTCCACCAACCACTAGCGAGACAGGAATACATAGGTAAAGATCTTTCTCTGTCTTGTAACAACCTATGGACCTATGATTTTTTGATGTACCAGACTTCACAACAGCTATTCGCCAGCTGAGATGACGAGTGGAAATGCGTTCAAAAGGCTGGGTACACTATTACCCGAACTGAGTCAGCCAAACAACAAAATGAAACATTCGATCGCCCTAAACCCACATTTGCAGTTTTGGGCGAATCATGTACGACGTCATAACAGTGAGCCACTTTACAACACAGAGGAAAGTCGGTAACCTCGTGAATGTAAAGAAACTTAACGAAGATTTACGAACGGTTTTTAAACATTTCGGCCGATAACTGGATTTAGGTTCTTGAGGAGGCACTTCCGGTAGTAGATTGTAAGCGTGTATCTAACCAGACTGCACTTTATTCTGGGTCGTCACTACTGTTTCTAATAAATACGGAATATATGAGTGTGGTATTATTAGAAAAAAATGATAAGTTAGTTGGTTAAATACGCAAGCCAAACTCGTAACCAATGTAATATAAATCAATTAATCGGCCTCATAAGGCGTTGAAAGATTTATTAATTTTGGAAGAGTTCCAGTCGTGTTATATTTCGGCACCGACTGTACCTGAAGCAACGTCAGAAAGAGTATGTCATTACACAATTTCTTTATTAACCTGAGAGGCTTGCCATAATGCTCATGAAAAACACTATTTCAATAGCGTTGGTAGATTATAACGCACACTACTTAAGACGTCCTGCATAGACAGGCAATCCCTTGAATCGTTTGATAGATTCCATATGAGATAATAAGACAGGCGAGTGACGGAGTCCAAATGCAAAACGTCCGCGCTCCCGAAACTGTTTCGTACCCTAACCGGTGGAGTGCTCGCCGCTTTTGGGCACGTTGTTTCCGTTGCAGTTTCGAACCCTACCGAGGTCCACATTTTTCGCAAATGACTCCCTTTTAAAATGATCGGATTTATCATACTGATGTTTAGTAATAAAATTTCAGTATCCAGCAGTGATGTCCGTTGTTTCAAGTTCAGGCCGTTGGACAAGCCATGTCGGGGTTATCATTCCCGTAAATTATTTGATGGAGCCTGTATAAAACAGTGTGATAAGAGGTTGACTGAGTTTTAGTTTGACATTTCTGAGATTCATAGAGCGTTTGTCGCGTCTCAACGTACTGTTTCTCGCTGCTTGTACTAGTATACCCGAAGTGCACAATTTCCATGGCCGGGTTTCTTAAATTGCTGTAAGTAGTATTATATTTGAAAAGTTGCCGGGGCAGTGGGTCTTCGCGCAGCCACACTATTTACGTTTTGTTCTTCACCTGCGTTTCAAAACAGAGAAACGAAGCATTGCAAGGTGTTTACAGAATAGTTTGTAATATACTGATCGGTTTGCCCAAGTGCAAAACTTTTACACGATGTTCCTTAAAAACCAGGCGTTTCTAGAAAACACTTCACGTCTCTTAACAGTAAACACAAGAATATGCTGAAGAAACAAGGATTAGGCAGAAGTCTAAACATGGTTTGGAGTTCATAGATTTTCCCTAAAAGTCATGCCGAGAAATTCGATCAACCTCTCAAATCCTTGTGAGTTTTTGCTAGTTTGTAGTTCGTACAAGTGGGTAATGTACCGCAGGTCATCTACCATGATTTAGAAAGTAACATTGCACTTGATTCATTATGAGGATCGAGTTTATTGTCCCTCATTAATTGACCTATCAGAACATTTGCCTTCGACGTTTCAACTACTGGGAACCTTGTCAATGTAGGTACAACTCACTTGTGTCAGCTGAGTTAGCTAGGGTTGGTCCGTGCGCTTGTCGAATGTTTTGAGGTCTACTGGAGAAATGAAAGACAGCCAGTTTCACATATATATATTTACAGTGTTACATTTTTATTCACAGTGGGTGATTACTTGTAAATCACTCAAACTTACTGATGGCCGGTTGGTTCTAAACACAGCGAAAACAAAGGTTAGCTCCTGTTAGGGAGATAAATAATTTGGCAGATTCGTTGACTGAAGTGGCACTGAAATGAATACTCCAAAAAACTCGACTGAATTAGAGCAACCGATAAAACCGTCATGCCTCCCACCAACTGAACTGTAAACTCAAGCGAGCAATCTATAATCCACACGGTTGAATTCCATTACACACCCACCCCACTGTCTCATGCGAAGTCTATAAAATTTTCCATCAAGTAAACTGTCCTGGTATGATTTTCCCACCAGGGCAACGACATTTTGTTTCAGTTCCACAGCCAGACAACAAAATTATACTACTGATGAGTAGTCCAGTTTATTTTGATGTTTTTTCCCAGGGTCAATGTTGAAATTCACGTTAGCACAGTCATTGCTGATGGCTGACTGTTGGTTTCTGAAGGTCAGATAGATAGATAGATAGATAGATAGATAGATAGAGAAAGAGAGAGAACTCAGACGGATAGTGTATGAACCCTGTACATTTTTTGACAGACCACCTCGCATAGCATTTTCCACCTGCAGACGCGTTTCTTGTCACTGATTAGTAGTAGAGGGACGCCCGGTTTATGTTGAAATCAGTGCATGAAAACCGGCCGAATGTGAAGGCCTTAGCGTGATGCTAGTTCCGCGGTTCGTACGCCCAAATTTTCCCCTGCCCTATATTAACGCGGATCGGTAGTCACAGTGAGAAGTCGGTGGATCTTCAAACAAACCTTATTTATTTATGTACTCACCGTTCACAAGCGAACCTCAACGCAACGACTGAAGGTGTTAGGGAGTTGGACGTGAGATAACCTTGAGCACAACTGCGCGGCAGCCGCCAGAGAGGACGAATGTCGGCGGAAATTCCAGTCGACCTTCAGAATTCAAACAAGCGTCTTACTGGTTGAGCGCCGTTCCCAACGGTAGCAGCTAAAACATTGTTATCCTAGTGAATGTGACCTACAATAGTAGGGATGGCGCGGATTCATTATACAGTTACGAGTAAACCTGCGATACCTACACCAACACACTGACTTTGGTGCCAGTGGTTTGTAGTAAATTTACATTCACAAGGTAACATGAACCGGCACGATGGTACTGACAAGGCAACTCTCACGTCGCAGGGAGTTTAGGATTTCGGAGATATCGAAGGTTCTGTCATTACACGATCAACATCGTTAATTAACGAAGACCTGGGTGGGGTTTTACTACCGGTCGTGGCAACAGTATGCTCCACTGATAAGCTCCCACACGAGATGTACTCGAGTCAAACGTCCCTTCCCGAAACGATTTAACTGAAAGTCAACTGAATTGCAAGGGCTATCAACAACTTTGAATATCACTCAATTTGTACCGACTAAAATTCTGTTCTGTTTGTCCATGGAAAAGCGCCGAAGTCTAATCTGTCCGTGGTCACGGATTATTTTGTCTCTATACACTGTGATAACATGGGTACTTCACATTTACCAGTCATCGTTTGCTGAAAGCGCGTTGTTGATTCTGGGAATGAAATAACTTACAAAAGAGGATCGTAAGTACTCTTCTGTCATCTAAATTCGACGTCACGGTAGGGTGTGTGGTGGAGGTTTACGAAACAGACCACGTTCTTCCGGAAAACGATGAGAATTAACCGCACGTCGGTTGTGTAGACTTTCATTGTAAAGATTCAAAGCTCATTTTTCGTTCACATTAACTTCTGAGTGGGGGAATGCGCAACAGCAAATATTAAATATTCTTTCAACTTATCTTTGTTAGGGCTGACCAACAGGAAGCCAAAGTGCGCGAAAAGGAGCTCGAAATGCAAACCAAAGATGAGGAAATGGCAGAAATATCCAAACGAATTCAGCAACTGGAAACGGATAAAGACACGGCACAAACCCAGTTTGAAGAGACGAACCAGAAATTGGATGAGACGGAGAAGAGAGCAACTGAGGTGAGTTACTCTATATTTTATAAAAGCCCACTGAAATGGAGTTAGCGCTGGTAACAGAAGACAAAATATGTGCATGTTTTCAATTAGATGAAAACACTAAAACCATGCGTTTACCAGTTTGCATAAAATAGCAATCAGGCTGAATCTACACAAACAGTCACTTGAGTAACACGTTATCCTTGCTGTTTGGCGCCAGTGTACATCTGTTTAGCTAGTATACTTTTCCTACATCATGTTTTAACTAGTTACCTGGTTTACCAGATTAACTCCAGCAACGGAAATTGTAGTTTGTCTTCTCTGTTCCGTGATACAACAAGCCCGATTAGGCGGTAGTATTAGTGGCATCAGCCGGTCTACTTGACCTTCATACCTATATTACAGCAAAGTCTACAGAGGAAACTGAAAGAAATAACAAAAATTATGGCCCTGCTGGTTCAACGTCGTCGCACCCCCTTGTTAAGGACGTTTAACTTTATCTTTGATATGCAGAATGCGGGGGTGGTGTATCTGCCACGGAATAAAGCAAGCGAATGGAGTGTTTGTAAGAGGAATTGCGCAGCCTAACTACGTTGGCGGATTTGGCTCACCAGGGTCCCATTGACAACAAATGATGTCAAGCACACCAACCGAATTCACGGTTTTTACGGGCTGTTTACAGATCCAGAAGTCTCCGGATCGTTACTAATCCGGTTCTGGATATTGGGGATCAGTGACTCTTGTCAGAGATAGAGGTTCGATGTGAAAGAGAACGTTGCAAAGATACCAAACATGATTAGAGGAAATGAGATAGTCACATGTTGCAAGAGTCAAACAATCACAAGCATACGCAACACAGCAGCCGCCCGCCAAACCGGACTCACAGACAAACATACACCTGTCAAACGCGGTATACATACAGACACTTCATAATGCGCCGGTCACACAGATTTAAACAACTCATTGCCCATCTTATCGGAAGTTGGTTTGCCAACATGTGGATTTGTAGATTAGTGTGACACTCTTTCACATAAGACGAAGTCCTACGCCAGACGGATACCACTCTTCACGCCTGCCTTGATAAATTAGGTACTTGAGACTTCACATTCGTCCTGTAGTTGAACTTGTTGAAGAAACAAGACATCTTTGTGGTGACGTCTCCTGAAAACAAGCGAACTGGTGTGAACTAAAAAACAAAGATTACCGCGTTCGGATAGCCCAAACCACGGTTGATAAATTTAGAGAAGTTGGTGTCCTCCAGTGCTATCATCCTGCAGTTAATAGAGAAGATTAGATTCTGGCTGATGATCGACCCCAAATTCTTCTCTTGTTCCGACGCACGCAATCTGGCACTATCGAAATGACAAAATACCACTTCTGTGGAGAAGCCCTGGTCTTTACAATTCGTTGCATTTTACAGCTTTCATTTAACCTATACAAGTTGCAAAGATTTGATTGTAGGCAAGATTCATCCGCGGAATCTCGATTGACTCCCCAAAGTTTAGTGTCACCTGTGTGTAGCAGAACACTTTAAGACAGAAGTGATGGTACTTCGCTGATATGTGCGATTACCAGCAACCGTTTTAAAATGAACTCTGCGAGAGCCACTTTTGGATGTTCAGTATGTGCCATTAACACGGACAAGGAAAATGCTTCCCTGAGGTATACCTCAACGCAGCGTGCCAGATTTTTCCCGTGTCGTGCCACTGCAATTCAGCCAGTTTTTTCCTAGTGGAGTAAATGAGCTATACCCCTTGTCAATATTAGCGTTAAGTTATTGCCAACATTTTTCTGCAGACGGTGAGGTCTGTAATTTCTGAAAGACTTCCACCAAGTGATCGTTCATGGGTACATAACCCACAATAAGATAGTCACGTAACATAAAACGGACAACTACCATTCTGGAAGATACATGAATTAGTGTAGACAAACTTGTGATATGTTCACTACAACCTACAAACGCCTTAGTACTGAGGTTCTAAACCACACCATGTCTGTTGATGAAGATTAGATCTAAACTGTGTAGTGCAGAAACTCGGCGTCGTATTCTGAGACCTAGTACAAACCCGCAATATTGGTCTACATGCAGTTCAGTTCATTTTGGTTGGTTATGACTGCTCCAGATTTCATCATTCTCCTGTCGGATACCGCGACGCGTGGATGGGTCACCGTTGTGAGTGGATTGGGAATCTGGTTATAACTGGGTTGTGGCAGAATCGGGGGATTAAGTAAGGTCCCGTTTTGTGAGGAAACTTGTCCAAAGTGGCCACTATCAGCCGCGTCATTAACTATCAACTCCAAAGATGAGGTCCATAACGTCAACCTTCCAGGTCACTTCTATTTTTTGTGAACGCTAATATCTCCAGAAAAGCTTGTCTCGTATTAATGTTATGCGGTCAGAACCGGCCTGTATATATCACGCAGGAAATGTTGTCTTCGGTAGTTTTAGTGCGCCTAAGTGGATAAAATGTGTAGAGTTGACTGCTCAATTTACTCTAGTACAGGTGACTTCTGTTGAGTCATTGTCTTGGGGTTATTTTGAAGTTGACGACTACGGCGCTTCGTATGTGAATATAGATCAGTCTTAGTTATAAAAAGGACTTGCTAGCCTCATTCGTTTTCCATTCCAAGTATGGCAGGTCTGGTTTTAGGAGCGCGTGCTTCATAACACAATCCGTCGGTTTATTCGTGTGAACACTATCTCAGCTTCTTGGATGTTTCCAAACGTTACTGTTAACAAGCGTCAAAACGGCGCACGAACGGTCGACCTAGGTATCGACGACATTGTAGTGTTGTTAACCTGTAGCCTTTCTCCGACCACACTGATCCATATATCCGGGAATGTAAATTGCAGCTTGGTGATGTCACGAGCGATTTTACAAGGGCCCAAGCAACTAAGCTGTATCCGATTTTCCGAGGTTTTCATGTTCGCTATTGAGAAACATTTCTGTTGCTGTTATCATTACCACTCCCGTGTCATTCGCACTCACTTTTTTGAAGGTTTGGACTGTTCTTGGGGGATGGTTACGCACTGCCTGTTCGTTGGCATCTGCGTTTCACCTAAACGTATTGGTTAAAATCAGCAACTGCAAAAACTCTACCACAGTGGTGGGCGCCCTTATGATCAGCACCTATGCAGGCAATCACTTCAGTCCCAACAATTGACTGTCGAAATATGGTAGTTCTGGTTGATGCTGTTGCACTAGCATGCAAAGGCGAAGGTTTAAGAATCGCGGCGAGGAGAATTAGTTAACTAGTTGCATAATAGTAGACATTGGTAGTGGACAGCTTGGTCTGTCGGCCGCCGTCCAATGTTAACAATGTATATTTTTCAACGCATCTATCAAAAGCACGTTCGAGCGAGCGCAACCATTGCAAAAAGTTGCAGACGATATAAAACGGTAAACAGTTAGGTAGTTTGACAAATATGAAATCCGTCAGCAAAAGAGGCGTGATCAGAGGGAAAATAAATCGCGGTTTATAAAACAATGACATATGCACTGGGGAAAAATGGTTCACCTGCTTCACAGATTCAGTCCAAAAAATGTGATGTCACATTAATTGACCTCTTCCGAGGTTTTGTTGTAACGTACAAGTCAGCCGTTTCTAGACTGATTGTCCGTTATACTTGTACATCTACCTTAGGGCGATGTGTAGACACTGGGGGACAGTTCTCTTTCGAAGTAGGGGGGCCCAGCAACGGTCCTGTGAGGGAAAACAACACAAACAAGCATGGGCCAAAGGAGCAGTAAGCCATGCACACGACTTGCGCAAAGGAAAACTGAAATCTTGCCAACAACGCATCGGTGGACTTTGTTACACGACACAAATTCAATCCATGTGCGCTTGCCGGTTTTGACTGCACGTTAGGATCAGGCAGGAAAACACGTCTAAATGCATCGCCAAAGGATTTCGTCATTGCCCACAAAAATCTGACAAACAGTAGCAGAGCGATAAAGGAGTTAGGGGTGTGGACAACATAATCAGTCATGTATCTTTTGACCAGGTGTGTGCTGTTTCGCACGAGTTACAAATAAAAATAAGGCAAACCACAATTTCTCGTGTCATCGATTCACGGGACGCAATGGTCACATACCCTGTGAGTTCTACGTTAACAACTATTACAAAGAAATTTGAAACAGTTTGTTCCCTTGATGAACTTGAATAAAACAATGAGAAGACGCAATCCATGTGATGTTCTCCGGAGTAACATTTCGTACACTCTGATCACACATGGACATGTAACTAATTTTAAACGAGTCAAAATTCCACAGACCGGAAGTCATGGCTTAAGGGATCAAACAGACAGACACCGAAATGGGAAAAATCGAAATTGTGGGAATGCTGACTACCATGGTAGCCACAGTGTCAACACAAATTGTTTTTGAACACACAGGGGGGGGACTGTGACGTTTAATGGCCAAAGCCTCAGCAAACTGGAGTATGCGTTTCCGGTTGCTCCGAAAGATCACCGAGAACGCGTCAGAAACTTTGACTGCGTCCTGTTTGTATTATGTGCTTTGCAACGAAAGATGCGGGGTGCCGTCCATCGTGCATCTATACAGGCTCCTGGTGTTTCTAACTGCGTGTCCAGCCATTTGGGTGCATGCTCCTTGATACGAATAGCTG
>LUCH01004869.1:0-10845 GCA_013368495.1 Paragonimus heterotremus
TGGCGTAGACAAATGAAATTGTTCACGTAGGGGTTGGGCACTGTAGATCGGGTTCGTCTTCCGGCCTGGGGCTCTCGCGATTCGCAGAGTCAGTGGCTTGAGATGTTAGGTGAGATGGCGGCTAACCGAGCTCGGTGGCGTGAATGTTGTTGCTGTTTGTCCGAGTTGACTGTGAAGTGAGTGCACTTAATGACGTGGGGCAGTGACAGCCGTAAGGAAGCTAGCTGTCTTGCTGACGACGCCTTACTTTCGCTTATAGCTCGGTTGTTTGTTTGCGAAGTGTAATCGCCTTGATGTTGTATGTTTGAATATAGACGTAGTTGTTTCTAGTGATTAATTCCCCTCCCCTCCCCTTTTATTCTTCCCTCTTTCTAAACAGGGTTTGTTCCTTCTTCATGGTTGTGTGGCAGTTAAGCATCGGTGTGAACCACTGATGTATTGCTGTCTATGACGACGTGCACGTGCATCCTTATTCAACCAACGAGTACGCCTTGAGACCAGATCCACCGTTGTCATATAGGTTTCTTTTGGAAGGGGAATTTTTTTTACGTGTCTTGATTCCGTGGTCCACAATGACGCGTAACTTTTACACAACAGGGAGCTAAAAAGATTAACCCCAGTTTTTTAAAAAAAAATATTTGAAACTGAAGGATTAGGTGCTACTTGAAACTTTTGTACCTGAATTCAGACAATCAACTTCGGGGTGCATACACCTTGCAAACTGACAAACGACTTGCAACTAAGAATAAGTCGTTGTCCGTAAGACGCTCCCCTTACGACTTTCACTATCTTGCCTCATCTCTTTCACTTATCTCATGAGTATATTTGCCATTCCTGCCACCACACCCGATTAGCTGTCATATGTAATGCTGCCAGCTGGGGACCACACCAGTCACGAGGACCTATTCTTGATTAAAGAACACAACCCACCATTCTTAGTTTACGAATGGCTGCCTTCATTTCCCTTTCTTCAAGTAACCGTTTGTCCACCTCGTACTCTGCAAGTGAGCTGGGGCTTTGCTAAAATGCAAGGTAAACGAGGGGTTGGCAGTTTCAGTGTACGATCTTACTGTGAGTCTGTGCACTTTTTGTGAATGAATTCGACCGATCCCAAATACAAAAGCCCACTTAGCTTCCTCATTGCTTGTCTGTTGATGTGTGCGGTTGAACACAGACACTGATGATCAGAGGCCCCTTCCATCTTCGACTCTCGGCGGCTCAGTTTTAATGGTATTTATTCAGAGACAGGTGAGTTCACTTTTGAAATCTCAAGATACAGTCAATTGTATCTTTCGAACTTCTCATTCTAAAAGGTTGCGTAACCTGTGTGCCGTCGATTTATTGGGTCGTTTTTTTGATTTCACATGAGACGATAAGAGATAGGCAACTCAGGTCAAATGTGGCTTTTGTGAGCGACCTTCGGGCATGCTGTTCCCCTCGATGATTCGAATCGTCCTGAAGCCCAGACATTTCGTAATGGAAATCTCCCAAACCACCTACAAGTAGTAGAACTGATCCGTTATCAGCTGCAGCGTATTTTTCTGGTACTTCTTTGCGCAGAAGACAGTTCGAGAGAACGTTACGAATAACTGAATCGAGAGCAGCTTTCAGATTCAAACAAACCAAGACCGTCAGCTGTCTATAAGAGTGCCGATGTTTCAAGACCCGTCTCAATATCAAAAATCATAGACCTAAGATCCGGATAGCGTTTGCCACATTATGCTACCTGTAGCATCGATGTAATCTTTGTCTTTTTGTGAAAAGCTCAGTGCACAATGTCATCGTAAGGGGAATCGTGCTAAACGCATTTGAAATCTTGTCCACTGGCGCGAAAGCTGTTGACAGCACTCGTGTTTGACAGTCGGTGTATCTGAAGCAGGAGCGGCGTGCGGTGAGAACACCGTGTCAACAATAACGAAGTTTGCCGACGTGACTTTAGAAGGGATAAACTCTGTCCACCTATGAGTATAACGGTTTCGTCCAACAAGTTTCGTTAGCTCAGGCAGATCTTATGGATATTAACTTACCGCCTGTTAAACCATGCCTTGTTTGCGAGTAGTGGTTTGATCGAGGAGTGGCAGCCTGGTGACCACCATATGACTTGGGTTTGAGTTATGAAGACACTCGCAGTGAAGCATGCTTCAGTAGGGCGTCCCCAGTTTTCTGGTTGGAGTTCGAAGGAAAAGGAACACCTGACATCCTCCTGTAAAACATGACGTGATTTGACGAATTAGCGTGAAGCACAAACAATACACTGTCCGTAGACCCCGCACCTAAGCGACTGCAACCGTGTAGATCGATCGATCGGGCCAAAAGTACCATTCTAGTCGATGCAGTTTAGTGTTACTGGTCGGTGATACAAGTAATACCACCTCCAAAAATGATGCCCGGGCAATTCTCGCCCATACATTTTCGCTCAGTGTAACAATACGCTGCATCATCATTATCATCATAACAGCCATGAGCCTGACCAAATGTTACTGTGGCTCGGGCCGCCGCACACCTCAACAGTGACTTGGAATATCCTAGAAGAAAACGTTACTAAGAAGGTTGAGAATTAATAAAAGAAGACTAAGCAGAATAACTAGAAATGGTATGGACACGGGTACGCCATTGACTGCGACACATCGCCATCTCGGATAGCGTCTCTAACCAACGGTTTAAGTGATCATGAGGACCCCATCCAGGCAGGCGACACCTACCCACTTTGCTCAATGGAGCAGTCAAGGTCTTCATATTTCGTGACCACGTTGTTGCTTGACCACCACGCGGTTTTACCCAATTGTTGGTGGTCTCAGTATATAATGCTGGGTGCGGTAAACGCTCAGCTGGCATACGGAGAACATGACCCAACCATCTCAAGCTGCGCAACGTAATTAGTTGACCAATTGATTGCGCATCCCGAGTGTTCCGGAATACGCGCCGGCGAACGGCCATATTGCTCACGCAATCAGTCCACTTAATATGGCCCAATTGGAGAAAATACGTGAATCTGTTGGAATCACTGTATGCTCACCCTGCAAGCAGGGTGAGAGTTTATGGAAAACTATCTTTGGCGTTCATCACTTGTTTTGTCATAAACGACATTCTGGAGACCTTATCCTTACCTGCATCCATACCATTCCTAGTACTTCCGCTTAATCCTCTTTTAATATCAGTTTTCAACCTTCTTAGTAGTGTTTCCTTCTAGGTTATTCCACGTCACTGTTGAGGTGATAGACAGCCCGAGCCACAGTATCTTTTGGTCAGGCTCATCGCTATTATGATTATGGTGATGATGGCGTAGAGAAGTGAAATCGTTCACATAGGGTTTGGGCACTGTAGATCGAGTTCGTCTCCCGGGCTGGGGCCGTCGTGACTCACAGAGTCAGTGGCTTGAGACGTCAGGTGAGATGGCGGCTAGCCGAGCTCGGTGGCGTGGATGTTGTCGTTGTTTGTCCGAGTTGTATGTGAAGTGAGTGCACTTAATGACGTGGGGCAGTGACAGCCGTAAGGAAGCTAGCTGTCTTGCTAACGACGCCTTACTTTCACTGACAGTTCGGTGATTTGTTTGTAGTCTATGGGCACCTTGATGTCGAATGTTGGGAGCGCATTTTATTACTCAGGTCTCTTCTTCTCCCTTTCTGTTTTGTTCTCTTTGCTGCACAGGGTTTGTCATTTGATCGTGATTGCGTGGCAGTTAAGCATCAGTGTGAACCACTGATGTATTGTTATCTGTGTTGATGATGAGGTTCATGCGCGTTCATATTTCTGATCCCCCGTTTTTTGCAGCACTATGCACATATTTCTTCGTGTAATGTTCAGTTGGCTTTTTGGAACCTAATAGTAGCCATTTCACTCTTGTCCCCCTACTGCGCTGTGTATAAATTTCATATTATTGTGTATGGTCAATATTCTCAATATTTCCTACTTCACAGTTATTCGAAGATTGGCTATGCGGGCAACACGGAGCCACAGTCGATATTCCCCTCGTGTATCGCGGTTAAAGAATATAGTAAGGTAGGCAGTCGTGAGGTTCGCCGGCTGGGTACCGGACTGGACGATCTCAACTTTTACATCGGGGACGAAGCGCTTTGCTTGGATGGAAAGAATGACTTTTCAGTGAAGGTATGTGGGCTTGCTGTCGGTCCTTTTTCCGTTTCACTTTCGAATTTCTTGATACTCAATGCTAATCACTGCCTTTGTATATTTCCGACTTTGTTGACTAATGGAAAGAATCGCTTTCGACGCAAGTCTGACTGGAAGATCATGCGTCAAGTTCTTTCACAGTTCCCAAAGAAATGGGTGCGTGTCCAAACCATTGATCTCAAATTTGAACTTGAACATTGTGTTATTATTGCATATATCAGCTGTTCTGTTATTAGTTCGTAAGATGTGGAACAATTGTCGTCTTACACTTTCAATTCTGTCACTTTTCGTGCTCTCAGCAACCTGTAGTTGTAATAGCACTAAATTTATTGGCTTTTGGTCTTCCATGACGTGAGTTTGAGCTAGGTATTCGTCCAAATAAAGAAATCTGAATAAATGGACAAATACGCATCTCTGGAGCATAGCCAATTCGAACTCTTCATTTTATTTTTCATTGGTCGGTTGGCTATATTGTCTGTGGTGTGATTAATGAAACCATTTCCAAGAATCATCTCTTCATCGTCCGTGACGACGTTACGAATATGGTTGAATCCGTTGCCCATTTGCTGCATAACTGGGAACTAAAACCTTAGTTGGAATTGAAACAATGAAAAGAGATGACATATTCACATTTTTTTATATGTTGGAATACAGTTAATCGACGTCGGTGTGCAAACAAGCAACCCAGTTGCAACTGACATTAAGATAGCGTGTACAAGGCAACGAGCCTTATGGTTTGCGCTGTCCTACTTTGTTAGTTGATCTTACTTCACAGGCAACTCAGTCACGCAACAAAACCGATGTCAATTAACTTGCTTAGCCGTTATCTTGTTTAACGCATCCAACCAAAAGCTGAACTAGTTTCGCAGCGTCCTGTCTTAGAGAGGATGATGAGCTTCACTGGCTAGCCAAGTAATAGTTGTCTCCATTTCTCCATTGCTTCTCATAAACTGTTCATGTTTTGTCCCGTACCGGACGGCTGTGGCGACGACAGTGAGAATTATTGGAAACAGAGGTCGGTATAATTAGGAACCAGCAGTTTGCAAGTTTTGTGGGAATATGTAGAGGAATCGTTGTTTAAATGACAGACCATTGCCCGGCCTAACCGTCTAGTCATTTACATTCTTAAAAAATATTGTTGGACCAGTTAGATTCTCTCACCTTTTTATCCGTGTCGGGGAAGAACCTAATTCCCCGAAAATACCGTTTCCATTCCCCTTTGAATAGGCCTATCTCATTCTGTTCGGAGTGACCTTCATAGTTTGCACGGTCATGTGCCACTTCGCTCTTCACGCGCGTTCTCAGCCTTTGTGGCTATTTCTGGCACCCCGCCCACACGCTCGTCTTTTAATTGGGACGTCATCGTACTGTCTGGATCTTTGTCTGATCCACTTCTGTCTTTTTTTTCTGATTGGTCACAAACCCTTTAAATGTGGTCTAGTGTGTGACCGTGTGGTCTTCGGTATGAGTGACATAGAGGGGCTCTGTCAGGAGGCCAGTCTTTTCTCTGTGCTCGTTCGTTATCCTCAGGTGGTTGAGTTGGCCGGGAAAATACAAATTAGTTGTGCATACTTCCTAGTCAGTTGTTCATTACTGTCGAACGTCGTTCCGTTATCTACCGTTTCATTAACCGTTATTCTGTTGTCTGGTTACGCGCTTGTAGGCCGTGTATCAAGTTACAACAATCCGTTACTGCCCTCGGCCAGTATTTCAACACAAATTTTGTTGGTTGACAATTTGAACATGGTTTAGCTTTCCCATCTTGTGCATTTAATCAACATCTGTTTTTGAATTACAGCGTCACTAAAAAGTAAACACTAATCCAGTTTACCCGCGAATATCTTCGATCATCCTATAGTTGATAACACTACCAACACATTGAAACCTTCTGTTGAAAAATAACGATCACCCTTCACTGGCATTGCTAATTCCTTTCCCTTAATGCATTTAGTTCGACTACAATGTTTTGTACGCCATAATGAACTTTCTCTTTATTACTTAATCAGACTCTTTTCGGTTTCAATTGGAATACAATATACCAGACGAAACAATTAGTTCCCAAGGGCCGGTCTCGCCCACACATGGTTGTGATTCACTGATTTATTCGTCGTGGTCGACTGTAGACTCATGATACATCGACGGCGCCCAAGTAAAGGCGCAGAATAGCAGAGGTTTTCAGTTTATACGGGTTATACGCAGTAAGGAGTTGGACTTCGTACTGTAGATATAAGACTTGAAACAGGAAGCAGGTGGTGGAAGAACATAAGTGAGAAAACTGGTCGAAGTTTACGACGGTTAGTGAGCCAAATCAGCAGTATGCTTCGTACATGTCAATTAATGACTTTCCAACTTTCTACATGCTCTCCATCGATCTCTAAGTGGCAGTTAACTGAATGAGCTTAGGCTCTCTAAAATACTCATACTAAAATAGCCGCATTTCGTGTCCTTTGGAAAAAAACTCGAATTAGTTTCGTACTTAACTCAACAATAAGGAGACTGGATTTGTGTGGAAGTCAAACTATGTATCGGATGGCAATTTAAAGTAAAGCGAGACACTTACAACTTAGCACTTTTATATGGATTTAATTAAGGTTATTTCTGGGGATATCCGAGTCAAGTGGATGAGTGGTGTCAGATACAGTTTTAGCCGTAGAATTTTCACTTGTTTCAGTGGGACGAAATGTAGCAACATCGGATTATTTTATGGGACTTTCAGCACATGCTTCTAGCAGATAGGAAATCCTTCGAAAACGACTGGTGAACAGTACATACACTAAGGGGTACACAGGTAGTGGTACATCAACTAATTATGTGATGTGGAATGAATTGGTACTTTGGACACCGGACCTGAGAAGATCGTTGTCTGATTTTGATGAAACCATCATCATCACTTGGGGATCACATCATTTCGTTACTCAGAGCAACGCTATCTATTTAACAGTGAAAGCGGAAGTAAAAAATTATTTACTTGGATGGATAAATACTTGAAAAAGTTCCTTATGCTGACTACTTCTTTTGGGTGGAAATTCTAAAATAAAAAGGTATACCTCATATCCTCTAGGAAGTTACATTGTAGTCCTCGAGGCTAGTATTTAATCTCTATGGTTCTTTAGGTAGTTTCATTGCTGTGACGAATCCATGTACTGATTTTCTTTCTCAAAACAGCACTTACTTCCGTGTCAGTTCCCTATTCTTTAGACACGCTGTGGCTTAGTAAGCGACCGTTCGAACGATGACTCATTCAGCCCGTTTCATAGTTATCGCTGTACATGGATAACTTTGGGCCACGTCATGTGTCGTTCTTGGTGGTTTGTCGTTCAACCTCACAATGAACTATCACGCTGAAGAAGACCAAGTTGTAATTCGATATTGCATGAATGAGTGTAGACTAGTGCTCATCCGCGGAAGTACCTTTGTAATGAAAATGGGTGTCTGCAAGTTTGTACAGTGAAAGATCAGTAGGGGCTATCGATTATATGTATTTTGGGGGTGGTGTGCGTAACCAGTGAGTTGACTAGAATAACCTTGTCTCCCACATCTTGTATACTGTAACCGACATGTTGCGGTTATATATGTGCCCATTTGAAGCTTGAACTTAGCTGCACCAAGACTGGAACTGGCGAGTGCAAGGTTCTCATTCTTCGTCAGTCATCTCGTTTGCTACTATTGATGACAACTTCCTTCTTTTTCATGTGCATTCGGTGTTCTGCTAGTTGGTTTTCACCTCTATCTCGTTTAAAGTGGCCTATCAGACATGGGATAATCGAAGATTGGGATTTGATGCAACGGTTTTTGGAGCAAGTGATCTACAAATTTTTACGTGCCGAACCCGAAGATCATTATTTTCTCCTGGTAAGTCTTGATTTCCACGCATTTCCAAAACCTCTCTAGTGCTATTAGGATAGCGTAGCTTGACCATCTGTATATTTTACCTTTGTATGGTGGTGGATTTTATTGTCCACAGGATGCCGTGACTACACTGCTTTTTCTATAGCCACTATGAACTATCATTATGATGAGTATTTTGAGACGTCATCCCACTAGCTCTCTTCTGTTGACCTCTATGATCTCAGTAGTACAAAACGTCCAACGTAATCACAACAGTTAACACGACAACAGAACGTCCTACTGTCATCGCCTTCTGAGCTCAAATAGGTGGCTTCTAATGCGCGATCGATCTTTTTCGGTAATGATTTGCGATCGATTCATGCAAATACATGGAATACTGAGTCGAAGTAGCCGGTGGCCAAGAGTTGTCTGCCGACCCGTGAATCTGACTGGCGTGTTTGTTTGTTGGTTAGTGAAATACCACGTTCAACCGCATGGAAGTGTTTCCTTTCTCGAGTTGTAGTCCTCTGACTGGCTTTACGTACGAATACGGCCCTAAAAATACGTCCCATCTTGTTGAATCCGTTCGATGTTTTCTCTCATTTACTCGTGTTATGCACCTAATAGTAATAAGAAGCAAGACGAAAAATATCATAATGCAGTTTATGTGTTGCTTCATTTTCCACTACCTTACATAATTACCTCACTAATCCCTCGTGAATTACTTTCAGCCAAGTGGTTAACGAAAGAGATCGTTCCGTGTCATTATCGGGATGCTTTTCATGTTTGTCAAACTGGTTGGCGGTGCGAATTGACTCATTTTTCGTTTTGAACTTTCTCATAGTTGCTCAATAGGATTCCGATCTAAGGCTAACCAGCCGATCAAGGAAAGATTCCTATTCCAATCCTTTCCTTCAAAACATTGAACCTTTGGATTTTATGTGGAGCTATATACTATTGTTTGCACACTCGACAACTATCTGGTTGTCTTCAGAGCTTTCGTCTAGAGTCTGAGAAGTGACACAACTTGTACTATATAGATTCGCTTGTAGAAGGATAAGCTTCAAATAATTGAAAATCCCCGTAGAAATCATTGAGAACAATTTTGGTTTCAGCGAACAGAACTGTTTTCGACAAATTCTCATCTTTCTCTCAATTATGTATCAAACCAAGAAACTGTAAGGAAAATTATTGGTCAAAAATAGTACAAGGGTAAAGCGGTTGGGTAAAACACAAACACGACTTCGTTGTGGTTATGATCACAAGGCAGGTAGGTTTCGGGAAGTCAGTGTTAATTAGGGTGGATGGGATCAAATGGTCGTATGGGTTGACTGCAGCTGTTTGGCCACGGTAATCCCAGGGTGTGAACGAACTGCTTTTGAACACACAAATCCGGCTGACTTAATCGGATTGCGACCCCCCCGGCTATAGACAGGATACGCCACTTGATATGAAGGATAAGCCTTCCTCTTTTTTGACAGCCGTCTGTCCATTTTGTTAGTCACTCAGTTTCTCGAAAATACTCGTAATCGTCTGGCTTCTAGTAGCACTATGTTCACTTTCCCAGACCCCTTCTATTTACTGCGGACGTTTCGGTGCTCCAATCCACTCATGCGCACTCCAGCGGACTCTCCACACAGTTTGTGCTTTGATTTGCACGTCGATCAACTACCACCACCACATGTATTGATAAGAGTTACCTGCATGCGGTTGACTAATTCATGGTTTCGAACGGTGGCCAACTCGATTGATAACACTCTCAACTTAAGAAACAATAACTAATACGTTGTGTGGCAGATTCGTCAATTACAACGCGATGCAGTTGTGACAAATCTGGGATTCGACTGGATTTAAGTCAGCAGCACGAACCCTATATCACTAACCAGCGTGTACCCCACCGGCCGAACTACGGAGTGACTCGGTACACCTTTAAATTTCACATTAGGATTCCATTTTTCAACTACCCTCCTGTTTGTTCTCTAACAGATGAACCGCAGTGATTGGCCTTTCTCGCGGACCTAGCGTCGGCTTCGAACAACACATAATTGTATTACGAAAGAGTATTGTGGCGAGTGTGTCAATTATGAAGCAACACAGTTGTTAAAAATCTAGTCTACAGCTGGATTTGAACCAACGACAGAAACTACAGTTCCTACAGGGCAAGGAGTAATGTACGATTAACTGTCGGTGATACCTGATGGGTACTTGAGCGTTTCGTTAATTTTAAGTTAAACACCACTTACAGTTAATCACGGCTTTCACATTCCTGTATCATACTCTTTTAAACCAACCTATTTGGAAAAACACTCGACTCGACTCGTGCTCTTGTTTGAGGTGGTCATTAGAGCATAGCATGCGGCATAGGGGTACATGAGTTTGACAAACATTGGATTTCAGAGAAATCTCTGAAGTTGTTAGAAGCCAGACGGAAGATTCCTCCTGGTAGTTCACATAATAAGTCTAGAAGAGATATCAGTAGGAAACTGAAACGTAGTCTAAAGGCTGATGATGAAGCTTGGTTAGTGGAGAATGTTAAACAAATGGAAACCGCTTTGGTCTCCGGGAACACCGGCAAACTCTTTGAGCTGATCCGTGCCACTGGTCCCAGACGACCGTCTGTCAGTGAAGTTAGCGAGGCAGGTGGCACACTAATTTATAACAAGTCCAGAAGGCTAGAGCGTTGGGTGGAACATTTTGGGAGTCAATTTAGCTGGCCTCCTGCTTCAACCGTGCTACCTCCACAAGCTTCTGATGTAACGCCCTAGTTGGTAGATTTGGAACCACCCACTGAGACTGAGGTTCGCAATTGCATCTAGGCTCTCAATCGTAATAGTGCTGCTGGTCCAGATGATCTAGTGCCAGTACTTCTTAGAGAAGGTGGAGAGGTGT